>JAHZNE010005643.1:0-51750 GCA_027744055.1 Callyntrura sp. NNG-2020
CTCCAGTATTACCAATGTTACCATTGGCGAATCTTCCTCCGCCCATGTCTCCAGTATTACCAATGTTACCATTGGCGAATCTTCCTCCGCCCATTCCTCCAGTATTACCAATGTTACCATTGACGAATCTTCCTCCGCCCATGTCTCCTTTACCAATGTTACCATTAGCGAATCTTCCTCCGCCCATGTCTCCTGTACCAATATTGCCATTTGCGAATCTTCCTCCCCTCATGTCTCCAGTATTACCAATGTAACCATTTGAGAAACTTCCTCCACCCATGTCTCCAGTATTACCAGTGTTTCCATTTGAGAATCTTCCTCCCCTCATGTCTCCAGTATTACCAATGTTACCATTGGCGAATCTTCCTCCGTTCATAAATTTACTTCTTGAGTCTTCACCATTTGCAATGCTAACTTCGGCTTTTTTCTCCGCATTTGTGTTATTTCCACTCATAAATTTGTCCTTCAACTTATGATTGTTTCTTGCAGAAAAAGCCTTCCAAGGACCCCCGTTTTCCGTTCCATTCCCAATTTTACTGTACTTGTCACTTACGGCCTCTGCTTTATTCCCCACCGCAGCCTTAACCTTTTGACCTGTCGTTGTAATCGGACGGTTAAAATTTAAACCAGATTGTTTCTTCTCTGTTTTTAGTCCACCAGTGCCTACTTTATGTTCAACCGTAGCCCTTCCGACTTTCCCTCTAATGTTCAGTAAATTTCCATTATTATGACTTGTCCCTTGTGGTGCCTCTGTTTCATTTGTCTGCACCGCATACTTTGGAAAGCAACATTCCAGTGGATCACAAAAGTTTAGTTTCCACACAACTTAATAGTCTTTAAAATTAAAAATATTGTCTTACGGGACTGCTGGAAGCCAGGCAGATAGACACAAGGGTTCCCATCACCAACAATATTAAGTACCTACGCTTCATTCTGTTCATTTTTGTGATTTTTGGTGTCTTTGAAGACTGATTGATCAATACGACTGGATTGGTTGGGTGCAAAAATTTTGATTTCAGTTTGAGTTTTTTGTTTTTTAGGTTCAGGTATGTTTCACTATAAGACTTTTTATTATTTTTGAGCTACACAATGTCTGCTTTCAGTACAAACACCTTTAATGACGCGGTGTACGAACTCGAACTACTATTTTGCAACTGTATTATAGTTATTGTGTACTAAAATTCCCTCATTCGAGATGGTAACAAAAAAGTATTAATTTTGACAGCCCAAGAATTCACCAGTGATGACGACGTTAATGACGTGTACGTCTGTAAAAAGTGAATTTATAGTGGTTCTATTTTTCTATTGCCCCGATATCCCGTGATTAACTGTGTAGCACAATATGTATGCCAATTTTTATTTTACGACTCTTTATACATATCAGCACCGAAGTGTGTTTAGATTCAGATAGCGTCTAATCAGAATAATACATTGGAATGCTCATTTCCGCTTTATCAAGCACGACGCAATGACGTACATTACATCTAGTACTCGGTGAAAACGCACTTTACAGAATCGTCCAATTTTATGATACATCAGTCTATGTGTGAAAAGTTACTGTTAATATGTACCATACCTATGAATAGCCAAAATGATTTTTATGTATATGTAAATGCTGCTTTATTCAGTGCTATACATTTTTGAATTTACTGATTGAAAATTTGAACACTAATCATGGTTGATACTCTATGGTTCTTGTAAAATGAGCATCGCTTGTAGTATATATTCGGATATAATCAAAAACAATGAGAAACCAATAATTAATTGGAAGTGAGATCCGGGGATCCAACCCTACTTCTGTAGAATCCGTATTTACATAAATATATTTCGTCCTAGTTTAATTCGTTGTTTTAGCGATAACGCAATGAATTGGAGATTTAATGAATTAATGTTGTCTAGACATGATAGCTGACTGAACTTTGTGGAACGCTACCGTGAATTATAGTTTGGAATTGGAACAAAGAAACATAATGATAACCACCTTAGTGATAATTCTACTGATATTTGTAAAAACTGACTTGACAAGGATTAAGTTTCTTTCAAGTCGACCATTCCAACGACAACATTTTGTGCATCAATTCGCTACGTAAATAGGTATTTCCGCCTAATATTTTACATTATTGATTGAGATGATTGGAAACTTTTAACAACACCCGGGCTATTTTAATTTTTATAATTTCGATTGTATAGTATTCCGGTGTATATATCATTAGTAGTACCCTTCTATATTTTTTTCATTCCAAATTCGAAAAATATTTTATGAATTCTATTTATTATGTCCGGTCCTCGTATTTCTACTAACAATCAACAATAGAATGCATAGCCCTTGTTGTTACACATTGGAAATAGAAAATTACTTCAAAATTCCAATTCCATATATGCACAAAGTTTTGTTAAACACATCGCAATAGATGGGGCTGTTGGGAATAAGATTTAATAACTTCATATTCAAATTCGTTACGAAAGTGAAGGTAAAGGGTGCAGTGTAGAAGTAAAGTCAATGCGACAACGCATACTTCAACCAACAAGAGCCGAGACCCATTATATTGACATGACTTGGAGTAAAAATTCGGAAATGAATATTATAAAAAAAAATTCAAATACATCTTCGACAGGGTAACTACTAAACAATTTATCATTATTTTGTATCATTCCATTTTTAACAAAATAATATTTACATAATAAATTACGAATCATTCGAATTCGTTCCCTTTGGTTGTACATTGTAAACTTCATACATCAAGTCATAGTCATGCAACTTATTGAAGGAAACGAAATGGTGCTTCGTATCGTATAATACGAAACAAATAGATGGATTGAAACTGGTATAAAAACCAAGTACCTAGAGATTCCTAAAGACAAAACAGATACGCCTGGCCATCCACGTATTTTCCTCTACAACCACACCACATATACCGAAAACAATGAAAATCTTCTGCATCACGCAAACATTTTCCGTTATTTATAGCCAATAAATATCTACTACCGACGACATAAAAGTATGCCGGTGCATGTCACGTCCGAACACATTTGAACACAAAACAATAACTTCACTACGTAATCATGTAACTAATTGCAAATTTCATGCAAAATTACTATCATTTTAAAATGAAAGTATGAGTTATTAGTCATGAGTAATATTTCAGTTGCAAGTACTGTTTAATTATATTTCATGTAAGTATATATACATTTACTGTGTGTCATGTGTATTGTTCTAAATAAATGTGTTCATTTCATGATCATCTCTAATCTCTAGATATTATCAACTTGTATAGCACTCTCACCTCTTAAAAAATATAAAAGACGGTGTACAACGAAAGATTAGAAAGATTTGACCTGTTGCTCCTGCTTAATTTTCTGGGATTACATCAGTCAGAGCCAGACAGTTCGTAGAATTCTCATAGGTAAGAAGTTATATACTTTTTGACACATAAGCTTAATTTAAAATTAAAATGGAGAATACCAACATTGAGTCACCATTATCCATTATACTACAACTGACCTTCCGTAAGATATTAGCTTAGCTAGATCTATCTAACGAAATGAAATGATTGAGTGTGTATAGATAACGGTAAAAGCCTGCCTGAGGAATAGCACAGTTACCGTTACAGTATTGCTAGTGTATTACTGTTAGTGTTACAGCCAATTCACAACTTTTTTCAAGTTGTTGATATATGAATATGAACTGATTCTTTTATTTTATAGGTATGGTATACATGTCAAGTAGGTATAGGCGAAGAAATAAATATGTGCTGTTTATACAAAACTGTTTAAAAATTTAACACGTATTTCAACCTGCTGCACATCTGTGCATTACTGGATATTATTTAAACCGTTGTTAATGGTTATTATTTCTGGTTTGGTTGGCTTGAGTATGATATCTGCTCTTTATTTATGTAATTGTAATACTGTGGAATGGAAATATGCTTCATTTTATTTGTAAACTTAGATAACTTATATTTGTTAAAGCTCATACTTCTTCCGGGATACCATAGCATGCATAGGTCCATAAATACGTAGTGCACACATAATGCATAATAATACGGTACTAGTGACTCTATTACTACTTCATGTTCCGTTCAATGCAATTTGCAATGCTTTCCCACAAATAAATTTAAAGGTTTGTAGCACATAAATTTCAACATTCAGGGTGACGATGAAACGAGTCAAAAAACCGATTTGTGCTAGCCAATATAGCCGTGGCCATGGTAGAAGTCATAACAAAACGAAATAAAAAGGAGATAGGTATAAAGTCAAGGATTTTTAGCGCTGAAAATATGTCACTCATATTCCTGTTATAGACTTACGGGTTACATGGTTATTTCATAGAAAAATGCTTAAATTAGATAAAGTATTATGATCTGGTTCAATTAATTCTTGTTTTGCAATTCCTTTATGTGACGAGGAGAGTCAATACCCGCATCGCAAAATAAATTAATAATTTTTTTTATTTTGTCGATTAAATTTGGCTATAGGACACCCGACCCAGTTTGTCAAAGCAAATATAGTAAATTCAGAAAATATTATTAAAGCATTAGAGTTGCACCCAGTTAAAGTGGCATTGGCAAAACATAAAATGGGTGTAAATAGGATTTTAAAGGATGGCTAAAATTCCCTGTAATATGTGAAACTAACCTATTTCGTTTTTGTACGTCTCTTCTTGCGCTCATACGCTTACATGTTTTTAAAGTTCTCTAAATTAAAGGTATTAAGTCACAAGTTGCATAATAAAATTATACAACGTGCACAGCACAAAATTGAAGTCCCTATCTTTGTTATTCAATTTTACCAATTACCTTTAAGTCTATCATATATTTATATGCACTTTATACGTACATGTTTCCTAGTTACAGTTAAATAAAACAAAAGTGAAACTAAAGTGGGAAACCGTTAACAAATATTATACAAGGTCAGCAGAGTCAGCATACACGAGTCTTTTGATATTGCCTTTTAATATAAATTAATTTACTTATTTCGGATTGCTTACTGACATGAGCGCAGAAAGAATGAAAGTTTGGCAAGAAAAAATTGAAAGCACGCAATGCATATGTAGCGAGGTCAATGGGAAAGCTATAGATACACGGTAGAAAAGTCTACATTTTTCGGAGATCCAACTCCGTGTAAGATTGGTTATTTTTTTTTAAATAAAGAAAACAGTTTAATGTAGTCATACAGTCTGCCCCATTCCAATAAAAGATTCTTCCACGATTCGTAAGTAAACCTTATAGACATTTGCTGTGCTGTTGTATTTTCTCAAAGGAAATTTAATATATGAACACCCCCGAGTTAGTGATTTGTATGCAAATTCAAAGCAGTAGTGAGAGCATAAAAGAACAAAACGGGAGGACATTAACAGCAAAAGAATCAATTGCGATGATGGCGTAATAATTTCCAACCATTATCCACTCTTGCAGCATTTACATTTTAAAGGATAATGATTCGTACGTGACAAAGATATCATTACGATCCGTTATGTATTTATTAACCATCAAGTAAATACAAAGCATAATAAGCATAAACTTGCACTTGGGAGTTTTTCAATATTTAATAAAATCACTTTTCCTGAAATACCATTTTAAAATCTAAAAAAACTCAACACACAAGACTAGCTAACATATATTAATGCCAGTACAAACTTTATGGTAGAACATCAGAAAAATTACATATGGATGAAGGAATGCGGACATTTCATAGGCTATAAAAATTTAGAAAAAAAAAGGATCCACCATTGTTTTCCAAAAACATTTAAAAAGAAAAGAAGAAAGGAAAAACAATGAACTATTCTTTTGGCAAGTCTCCAGGGAAAAGGCTCTTGAACGATGCCATATTACGTAATGCCCGTATACAAAAAAGAGCTCCTAACAAGCCAGGTAAATCGTGCGACAGTACAATCCATGAATGCCAAATTAGTTAGTTGAATAAACTTGGTTTATTCCCCCAAAACATGCAAATATGAAAGATTGATTACAGTTTCAATTTTCCTAATGAAGTATACCAACAATGAAATTTTAATGCTTTCCTCCGAATTTGGCAACTTTGGCAAAACAAACTTTTTTCGAGACTAACAAGCATCTCTAGCTGCAATATTAAACCTTGATAACTCCAATCTTGTAATACATCCTAAATTTAACCACCTCCTGATTATTTATAAATTGCACTCGCATTTCCTTCTTGAAAATTAGCCGCTCTTTTCTATCCATCATCGACCGCAACTCCTGCCAGCGATGATGATCGACCCTACGAAAAATACAAAACGTTGTACGGTTCTTTGCAATAATGTGCTACCTGTTACACAATTCATAAGTCGTTATTATTAACACAACCCCGCTTTTACGTTTCTTTTCACTTTATCATTGTAACATAACGTTACACTAATTTTATTGTCTAAAATATGCCGTTTTTCCTTTTAGTCTCAACACTCCCCAACAATATTGCATCTCTGCCAAAACTTTCCAAGGCAAAGCCCCCCACGTACGCTTGAACATCATCATTTCTTTTTCGTTTTCTTACTCTCTGCTCTCTCTGCCCGGGCTCATCTTCGCGTTTATCCTCATGTTCCGTATTGTGTAATAATGTAATAAATTATAAAGTTAATTTGCATGAATGAGAGTGGTAGTGGTCTGATGCTTTGGTGGCCAGTGTGCACTTGTTAAAAAATATCTGCGTAGGTGTAAGTGTACACAGGTACGCATACTAATGCAATGACTTGTTTATACTCTTCTCCTTTATATCTTCCTGATGCCCTCCTAAAACATTCCCTACCCACCACCATTACAATACAGACATTAGATTCCACATTCAACACCCAATAAATATACCGGTGCGAGAAGAGAGAGAGAGAGAGAGAGAAAAGAAAGAAATGAAAATTGAATAGAAAGGAGCAGTGTTGTAACAGTAACAACAAACCAAACAACCACGACGACGACCAAGTCGAGGACTTGGACGCGCATATAATAACTCAACAAGTTAGTTAGTTAGCATAATAATGTAAGCAGCACACTACCTTCATTTTAGCGCCTGTACTGTAAAAAATCAAAGCATCATCCTTCATAATGCAACGAGCTCTTAAGAGAGATAAAAAGTAATCTGCTGAAACAACATAACGTGAGTTGAAAGGTAAGAGTAACAGTAATCACAAATCAGCATCACACACACACACACTCTACTACACACCAGTACGCCAGTACTGCTGCCTTGCATACATGTTATAACACCGTGTAAATATTTATAATGCTTTCTCATCCTCATCAAGGCACTCGCCCTGGCAAAATACTGGCGATGAAGTAATATCACCGCCACTCTTTAAACTTTACGCGAATTCATCAAAGTATAAACGTAACATAGCGGCTCATCATCATCATCTACATTATCACCGCAGCCAAGCAACATCAGCGCAACAACAGCATTTTGATTCACAACGAAAATGAATTGAATGAATGGGACAAGGAGAGATAGGGGGAGGAAAGGGGAGAAGAGAGAGAGAGAGAGAGAAAAAACACGCTTGGCAAGCGCAAACCTTTTACCACGACCATAGCAAATATGTATGCATTTGCAATTGTTACTGGTTGCAAAAGCAAGTAAAAATGAACGGGTATTTTCAGTGAAAATACAATACGTATATATTAAACATGTAATAATAATAATAGCAAAGTAAAAAGTGTTGGCTTGCTCTAAGGCATATAATATGCCGTGATTTTTTTGTTGTTATTGCTGTTATGTACCGTTTAACAAACGCTGTTGCTGCTGATGAGTTTTTTTGCATTGTTTGCTCGGCTGCCGAGGATGAGGATGAGGACGACGATGATGATGATGATGAGCGTCTAACTGCACTTTTACTATTCACCTGAGAGAGCTAAGCTGATGAGCTTTGCAGCAGCAGCATTAAAAAGTTCTCTTTGACTGGCAGGCAGAGATACTGGTACATGCGTGTGTGTGTGTGTGTGTATGGAATGGAGAGATGAGCTGCAACGGTACTTGCGAGTGATGATGATGATGATGCCTGTTTCTTGCCTGCCTTGAAGCTCTTTGTTGCTTTACAATCAGTGAAATGAAGGTGCAGAGAAGCAGCATCAGCATATCATCAGCAGCGAGAGAAGAGTAACAGTGAACTGCAGAGAGGCAAGCTGTAAAATGCACATGAAGAGAGAGAGAGAGAGAGAAAAAACTCGACATAACAGAGAAAATACGGTTGTTGCTGTTGCTGCACACATTATCATCCCTACATCACGACTTACGTGGAGAGAGATACGTTTTACTGTCTCACACTGTCTGCCGGGTTCACAAAACACACCACAGGTAGGTTGGGTGTAATCATGAAAGGGTATACGGCATGCTTGTCAGTAAAATGTTTCCTTATGGATTTGCTCATTCGTTTTAAATATGTTTATGCTACGTATCCTTTTTCCATTGTTGTAATGCCACACAGTTACAGCAACAATGATGACGGTAGGATGATAGTAACTCTCTTGTCTGTTTACGGTTCTCTCTCGGTTCTTCTAAATGTGTTGTTTCGGTACATTATTACCCCTACACACCACTTTTTACTCTGTATCTGTGTGTGTGTGTGTTTGTGTGTGTTTGCATTGATATTGTGAATTTTTGTAGGAGAAGGATCGGTTTCAGAGTATACGAGTGGGCTCCTGTCTACTCCTTCATTCCTCATCTCATTGTAGATGAGTTCACTCGCACTCTCATCCAAAAGGCAGACAACCACACACGTTCATGAAAATACGTTGTCAATGTTTTCATTTGGGGGCATTCACTCGCTGGCTCATCATCATGCATGCCTAACTGGACTTCCTTGCGTAATAGGATGTACCGCATAAATATTGAGTGGCTATAGCTGTCGTGCGGTCGACAATTAACTCTTCCTTCTGGATTCCAATACCAGTGTCATTCCCCGCCTGGAGCTGGTTTCTGTGACAATCCTTGCAAAAGTGAAGCGTTAGTAATATTGTGCCTTTCAAGCGGAAAGTAAAATCATAGAAACGTTCTTTTCACCATGAGATCCTTGTGTGACTTACAAGTGCTATTAAGTGTGTACGGCCAACATGGCTTCTTTTGGAACTTCCATTTCCCAACGTTGTCAACATTTTTCTAGTGTGTGGTACTCCTCCTGTGTTAATTCTTCCAGGGAAACTGAAACTACAATGGACTTGAACTCTAAAAAGGGACTACTGTCTTCCCGGGAACTTGATAAAGGGTGCCTTTCATCGCCGTCAATATCTACCGTAGTGTGCATTGAATAAGCAACAATGTGATAACTGTGGATAGCAATTAAATGCTTTAAGGATTCAAACTCGTCGCTGATTATGTGACACTTTAGTTTATCGTTAACCTATTCAAGGACAATCATCCATCTTACAAGACAATCAATCATCATCATATCTTACCGTGAAATTATCGGACTGTCTCATACCCGCGTAAACGCTGTAATTGTTTGTGATAACTTGTTAATATTCTGTCGTCATCAATTTTGTACAAAAAAGTGCACTTATCGTATCTCCTACATAGAAAACAGTGTAAAAAAATATGTAGCCATTTAAGTGAAAAAAGTAAAATCATCTTCTCGCACTCGCCGACTTTTGATTCCTCCTGCAAATCTGTGAGTTTTGCTGACATAACGGTTGTTTCATAAGAAGGGGAGAGCTTGTACAGTTTTTTTCTCCTGCGTCTTTACGTTATCGTATTACTGCATTACGTTCTCTCCTCAAGTTTTTTTTGCACGTCGTGACGAAACTATTAAAGGAGAAAGAATCAAAAGAGGAGACAAAGAAGGAATCCTGTCAAAATACCACTGCCAGCAAAAATCGCATAGAGCTCCGCATCATCATCGTCTCTACTTTGTTCTTCTTTCCGTTTTGTTCTTACTGCGTTGCTGTTGGACTAAGCGAAACTCTCTGGGAGTTGTGAGGTAAGCGCTAAAATAAACGAAACGTATGTAACGTAATAGTGAATAATAATAACTGTAGGTTATATGACGTACATATTTAACCATGCACATATATGGAGGTCTTGCAAAGTAGCCGTTGCTGTTGTCACGGTCGTAGGAATTGTCGCTGTAGTTGAGACGTAAGTACAGCGTATATATACTGTATATGCACAGCTTTCTGGTGAATTGCAAAAAATAAGAAGTAACAAATACCCCTTTTCTCCGTACCTGCTGAGTTAATCCCGTTGCATAATTTAGCAATTAAGAAAATATATTGTTGGATTGGTGTGCCACCGCTGTGTATGCACAAAATTAATGAGAAGATAGATTGTTTTGGCATTTCTGCTATTTCCTTGTGACAGAGAAGTATTTTCCCAAATAAGTTTTTTTACATACCCGCCTCGCACGTCTTTCACAATTTGCTGCTTGCGTCATTCACCTTTTTTAAAACCGTAACAGCGTGGCCCTACAAAACCGTTGTTTCGTGTGACTACCGGGTTTTTGGCTACCTTGACCCATCCCGGAGATTTGTCGTTACAGCCCATGTCGAATTTTCAAGGGCTGCAATAACGTAAAGTATTTACTTTCAGTTGCTTTTATAACTGCAAACTTTGCAGAGGAAATTTCCGGTTGCCATTAAAAGCAACAAAGTCGGCAGTATTCCGGCGAGCATGCAAATTTCCCATCTATTTTTAACACATGCCACGCCACACCTGCTTAAAATATATACAGTGCAACATATTGTGCAGCTGTAAAAACGGGAAAATGGCAATCATGACAAGGATCTGTACGCGACATGCTAATTACTATTAATTTTTTAGTACCGTGTTGGGTTTCCAAGAAAAATGGCGTACGTTTTCCAATAAAGTGCTAAAACACAGAGAGGGATTCAATTCATTGTCGTCGTGATCGTGACTTCCTTTACAATGCATAATAGTTTTAATATGCACGATGCATGCATTCATTAACCGGTAAGGCAACGGGCGCTACATGACCAATATTGATTTTGTCCCTGTGTAAGTGTGTGACGACAGTAGTAGTCCCGTCCGTGTGTTCCTTAAAACGCTACCTGCTGTGTGTTCCTTCCTACCACTGCTGCTACTGCCGGTGAAAAAAAAAATTTTTGGGACAAAGAAAATGTCGGGAAAGGAGACCACTTCCAATAAGACTTTTCCTTTCCATTATTACTGCACTCATTATTGCTGCCACTGTTCCTGTTACGGCTGCACACTCACACACACACACACTTTCATGTGAAACAAAAAATTTTCTCTTTCCGACATTCTATTTTTAGCTAATATACCGTTATACCGTAGTGACATGGTGGCAATTCCAATGGGAGTCACTTTTGCTAGCACGAACCGAGAAAAAACACTCTCTCCTTCCATGACAATAATAATGTATGCATATTCATTCTAATAACTCCAACAACATCAAAAGACCAATTTATTTCTCTTCTTCTTCGTTTCCTCTAATTTACATTTTGCCACCAGGAATAACAACATTCAGATCCACCTTACTAACAAAACACACATGCCGCCCTGTAAAGCTATTAAAGTTGTCCATGGTGGGTGCTGTTTTCCTTCCTTCTCGTATCAAGGTTACAAGTAACAGGGAGAAGTACCATAGTGACATTTTTGCGAAAGGAAAAAAGTTTTACCATTTTTCTTTTCCATGATAGCGTTGTTGGTACGCTTACTTTGAGAAACAGCATGAATTGATCGTGCCACGCTGATGATGATGATATGGGAATTGGTTCTGGTGTCGTGCTAAAAGTCAAGGCCTCTCCCTGTGTGTCGTCCGTCGTGCGACTTTTTTTTAAATATAAAATGTCTATGGTAGTATCTCTGGAATTGGATTAGAGAATGTAAAGATAATCTCTATTTGTATTTATGTAGAAGGTATAGAGGCTTTATCATTATCATCAAATAACCGTTGGGTTCACATGTGCAACCCATTCATTTCTTTCTTGATCTTTGATGGCGTTCAGTTTTTTTAGGATTGGATTAAGTATTGCACAACAAACAAAACAGTCAACATGAGACAGTTTAGCTTCGTCTATGGATCCATGGTTGATGGGAGTCTTTTTCGCAAGCCAGTGGTCTCTTGACTTACTCAAACAACTTCTACTTTAGCTCTTACCATATAGACAAATAAGCGACAGTGAGAGTGAATTTGCTCACGGAGAACACAAACGACAGACCTTTTCCTCCGTCATCAACATTATCATTCATCGTCATCATGATTATCACGACAAATATCAGCCGAATCAACTTCCAGCCAATCTTCAAGGTCACCCACCACCATCACCTCAACTACAACAACGCATTCTTCTCGTCTCTATACCTACGAAAGTCAAACAAAATGTTGTTTGCTCCACACCACTCCCCAGAGAGAGAGAGAGAGAGAGAGAGAGAGAGAGTTCGCGCGGCATTTGCATGGTCCAGCATATTTTTTCCGAAAGTCAGATAACACCATCGTCCATAAATATGTAGGAAGGAACTAAAGTGGTCAGTGCAGCAGTATGGTCACAATGATTTTCTTGTGTGCTGATCTACGTCCACTTCCAGTATATTTTTATTGCCGTAAAAGCAGAAAGGGAAATCTAAATGACAGACCAGCAATTTCCTTTTTTATTCTATTCATTCATTCTCCAATTCGTCATATATAAATAGTCCGTGTATGTTTATACGTACAATGTTTTCTATCTTTAAAAGCAATGTCAATGTCAACTCATGCCCCCCAAAGCCAGCGAGATTTTTATCGTCTTTATTGCTCCTACCGCAACAAATATAACCAGAGGGAAAATAGAGAGAGAGAGAGGGGAAGAGCATGCTAAATAAACTAATTTTTTATTGAGTGAAGCAAATATAAATGGTTAGATCAGCTCATTTCGCCTCCCCGTCACATTGCTTCCTAGTGACTTATTTATAAGCTGTATACTTATTCTTATTACACACCTACTACTTCACGTTACCTGCACAAAAGTAGGAGCGCTACTGTTGAGTTTTCTCATCTTTTCCTTTTCCTGGAATGCTTCCATTATTCTCCTTTTTTCCTTTTTTTTTGAGGCAATAAAAAAGGTGAAACTGGATTACAAGATTGCAGCGGTGGAAAACGAGGTGATGTTGATGTGACGAGACGAAGAGTAAACAAAAAATAAATAAACACAACTAAATTCGTTTTCTATTTTCTGTTATCCTGCTTCCCATATACATTTTTTTGTACCGACTTTTTTATTTGCTGCCTATAAATATTGCCGACTTATACCGTTGTTCCCACACACATACACACTCGCTTGAATGTATGCCCTTGCTCGACAGCTCCTTTTGTTACTATTCTTCTCTTCTCCTCCTTCCTTGTTTGCGCCCATTTTGCGGCTTGAAAAAGGCAAAAAAGAGCGTCTTGGAAGGAAATACTCGTACGTGAATTTTTCCAAACTTCAAGACTCACCTCCATGCCACCGGGATTTTCAATCTTCCAGAAAAAAAACCATTCAATTTTTTTAATAAGTATATATATCGCACAGTTGTCAGTAATATTTTTAGAATTAGAATGAAAAATCAGTTGTATTCCCACGGTTCTATCGGGATGTAGTGGTCCGTTGCATTCCCCTTGCCTGTCTAAAAATGCACACTTGTCTATTTACCCAGCCAACTGTTTACCGTTCTTTCCTCCTTTCTTTTTTTGACAACTGTCTCATCTTCCCCAAACGAATCTATTCATGCATCCCGAATCCTAAGAAGGAAGAGCAAAACGAAAAAAGACGATATTTTTACTCATTAAAAAAAGTGATATCATTCATTCGAATTAATACAATTGATAATGATTTCGGTTGAAAAGGATCTTTTGCTCAGCAACAATCACGCACGCAAAGGAGCATGCTCGCTCGCGTATCATTAAAAAGATCTAAATTGAATGAAAGATGAAGAAAATAGAAAGGTAAAAAAAGTCCCGTTTCGTGGTTGGTTTTACCAACAGTATCCTTGCTCTTGCCGGTGTTTCTTTCTCTATAAACCTGAGTCCCAAATAGAGAGGGATCTTATTAAAGACGACAAGGCTATGATGCTCAAAAAGTTCAAAAATAGTTCAGCTCACTTTTTAAGGGCTCATCATCATCATCATCTTGAGTGAATTAAATGTTCTCTCTGTATTTTTCTCTTATGGGTAATTTTTTCTTCTACTTTTCTCCCCCTCTCTCTCTCCATCTTCAAAGATACCTACTATTTTCCCCTCACTCTTCTTGAGAAAATAACTGTTATTCGTCTGATACACATACACTGACGACGAGGACGATGATGATGATGATGAAAATATACGCAGCTGCACTCCCATCATGTCGATTGTATTACCCAATGATGTGTTCTTGCCGTGTACCTTTAATTAATTCCAACAATGCCATGAAAACGACTGATGATGTGAAGGTATATAGAGAATAACTGGGTAAAAAATGATTTCCCAATACTTGGAATGATGCTAGATGGCTGGGAAATGGTACGTAGGTTTATTATTTTTCTAAAATTACACACGGATAGATTTCGTGTTTGAACACCGTACTCCTCTCTCTATATATATCCTGCATTGTGTGGTGCGAGGTGCATATAGGGAATATAGATTCCCCCTACATGTACACTATAATACGTAATATCTGTGTGTCTGCTCCCTGATCACGACAAACGTGGTGCATGATGGTGTTGTTGCTGAAGGTGATGATGATGATGTACCGTTACGCATTTTTTAACAAGTGGGAGACAAAAACAGACATATAAGAGAAATATTGTGTTTGTTTATATGGAATAGGGTAAGATATAAATATGGTTTTTATATAATTGTGTAATAAGTACAGCCAGAGTGAAGGAGAGGAGAAGTGTGGAGTGTAAAAAGTACAGGGGAGATAAAAAAAACAGAAAACAATGTATGCCCCAGGCAAACATTCAAATAACTGCTCTGTGGCTGCTTTACCCTCTTTCTCCTTTTGGTTTTCTTACTATTTTTGGAAGATGTGGACAGACACAGTTAGAGAGAGAGAGGAGATAGCAAGAAGGGTGAGAGAGAGAGAAAGAAACAAGATGTAAAAGACGTTGTTGGTTGTTTTGTTACTTTCCGTATTACAAAAACATCCCCTGGACAAAAAATTGTTTTGCTCTGAGCTTCTCTCCTCAGAAGTAAATTTCCCTACGCGTACATTCCAGTCGCTTAGAGAGATAACTGTACTCTCTGAGATTTGACTGCGAGCACTCTCTCTCTCTCTCTCTCTCTCTCTCTCTCTCTCTAGAATCTTTCCTTCCCCGATAGAGAATATAATAAATGTCATCCTCCTGGGGAGATCAAAATTTCCATATTATAAAATTATTATTCTATTCATCCAACCCTTCGTGTCTGGCTTTGGTCCTGGTCTTATACCTCTCTTCTTCTTGTTCTCACTCTTGCCTGGTCCTTGCCCTTTCGTTCACCCTTTCTTTCTTCCTTTGTTTCGTTTACGACCAGCCTAGAAGGTTTATCTTTGAAAGCACAAGTACCCCGAGTAGCAGCAACCCTTGCTCCTTCGGTTGGACGATGTGCACGACAACGGAGGGTCAGAGTACTTTATTCAGGTCACTACCAATTCCTTTTCTTTAGGCGACAAAATAAATTCTTTAGATTACCACGTTATACCCTTTTGCTTCCTTCAATTCCTCGAGGAACACAAGCGTACACTCACAAACAGCCCAGCCTCCTATCATTTTACTGCAAGCATTGTCACGTTTATCATTATCCTTAACTCTGGTAGACGGCTTCCTCCTATTATATAACTTGTAAGAGAAGAAGACACCGTTTTCTTGAGGGCATCGACCATTAAATATCCCCTTATGTCAGACCTGAACCCTTTTGTGTATCATCATCGCTTCATCAACTTCAACGTGCCTGGCGTTTATGTAAATTAGTCATGCCAGATGTCCAGCGCTTTTTCAAGAAGTGAAGATAAAAACATTAACGAATAACATGTCATGAGGCTTCTGCTTCATATACACTTGGCCATACACTGTGTACTCCCACTGGACATCGTAGGTCAGGTTAGCTAGTTGGTATCTTTATTTCTGCCAAAGGCGCTCCCAGTGTTCCTACTGTACTTCAAGTTATCACATCCGCGTACGTAGGTTATATGAACAATCGCACGACAGGCGCTCATAATACCTACTACTTTCAGACAAAAAAACTGTTACAATTTTTTTTGATTCAACAACTGAAAACATGTACAGCTTTTCCTGTTTAGGTGTATTATGCGTGTGATAGCAATGTACACGTATACTCACGTTCAGAAGAATTATGCTATCAGGCATAGAAGCATATTTAGTAGGCATTTCAATTCAAAAAGGGAATAGGAATCCCGTTACTTTTCGAGCACAACAGTGCCGCAAAAGGAACGAGAGAGAGGGAGGGAGAGAAAAAAGAGGAAAGAACGGATAAAAAATTAGGTTTAAAAAAATTAGAGAGGCAGCGCACATATTACACAGGATGCTAAAAATGGTAAGCTGAAGATACGATAGCACCAGCGGTGGTGACTGGTGACAAATGCCAAAACTGTAGTAGAAGTGCTGTAGAGATGATGATGGCATGACACAGAGAAAGAACGACACAAAAATGACTACAATCGACAATAAACATGATACAATCATTAAATATCATGTTCACAGTTTTCTGCATAGGAGGTTTAAAAAAAATGTAGCGTAGTAAAAGAATTACTCATCCAACACAATACCGCTTAAATTATACTTGCTACACGCTACTTGCTATTAGTGTGTATATATGTGTGTGTAGGCTGGAGGAAGGAAGCAGTAAGGTAACGTTCATGATGACGATGATAATGATGGGGCAAGTTTTGCTGCTATATTCCGGTAAATCACACTGTAAATCACCTATGTTACCTATTACACAGAGAAAAATGCACGCATTATTATCATCATCATCATCATGAACAACGCCACCATAAACTATTATGCAACGAGCATTCCTTCCTACACATTTGTATGAACCTGCATGCATGTAGTATAATGTGTCTATGTGATAATACCGATAATGGTTGGGAGTGAACATGAAAGGTAAACTGTTATGCGAGCGAGAGAGAGAGAGGAGTAGTCGTGAAGAGCAAATGGTGTTATAACGCTTTGCCGCTGATAATGCTATAAGCAATTCGACGCGGCTTCAACAATGCACAGCACCACCATCACCGCTGCAAAGGAACGATGAAGATAATAACAATGTTACCTGTGTGTATGTGTGTAAGCGCTTAAGCAATTTTTGCTATTGCTTTGCGTACTCACTCAACTCACAACAATCAACTCTTCTCAACACACACACACACAACAGCAGCAGCAGCAGTCAGCCTGCATTTTCATGGTGAAGTGTTAGTGGTGAGTACAGTTAGAAAAGAGAAGAGTAGTAGAAGAGGTAGTGTGTATGATAGTAGCTCGAGGGCAAGTCCCGTTATGTAATGAAATACCAGCACGAACGACCGAGAGCCAACAAAAACTCTTCTTCTCTCTTGGCATGACAGGCAGGATAAAAGTGTGCTATTCACTCACGAACAAAACTATTTTCGGGGGCTGTACACGTGCAACAGGGGTATATCTACAATCTACACCGAACATTAAAACAAGCAGGGAGCACGGTATGACGCTTAACAGAAAAATTTCAAGCGCGTTGGTGGATTATAAGAGGCTTCATTAAAGGGGGAGCGTTAAATGAACAGCCCCATACAATATATAAGATCAGCCAAAAGTCTTCTTGACTTTTTTCCTCTCTGTTCCCTCACACACACACATACACACACCTTTCTTGATCAGCAACAACAGAGCGACAGGAGGAGAGGGAGATGCAAGTGGAGAGAGAACAGAAGAGTGATGTGTTGTTGCGAGCAGCAGCAGCAGCAGCAGAAGAAGAGATGCAGTTTGATCTTGAGAAAATAAAACAGTAAACTTGAAATAGGTACCGTGTGGGTAGTATAAAAAAAGGCTGGCATGCTGGTATTCATTGTCTATCTATTATATTGTTGTGGCTGCTGGCTGGGTCAATGTCCGACTCTAACCCAGTTTCTTTCTCTTGTCGTTTTCTGTGTTACTCGCTCGTCGCTTCTTCTTCTCCTTCTCGCTCACTGCACCAGGCAGGCGGAAAACCTATCATCATCTTTCATCTAAAATTGTACTAATAAAAATACAAAAAATGTCGGTATTTGTAGTAGGCATACACACGTTTTTTATTCTTTTTCTTACCTAACTTGTGAGATGCTCATGATAATCCTCTTTTCTCTCTTTCCCTCTCCCTCTCTCTCTCTCTCTCTCTCTCTCTCTCTCTCTGTCTTTCTCTCAAAATAAAAAGCAGCGGCATTTCTCCCCTGATACTGTAGCAACAGCACAAGTACAAGTGCATCTTTTACCATCGTGTTCATCGTTCATCATTATTATCCCTCCTCCTCCTCCTCCTGATTATCATGATGATCATTAAAGCCCACGTATGTATATATTTTTATAGTTATTTATAATATTTTAGTAGTGTAACGTTCACTCTTTAATCATGTTACTTGGCACCTCACCTATTACGATGGCAGGAACACGCTCGCTGTAAACTACATTAAATGTTACTCTCATGATCATCCCTCTTCATCAAGTTCAATATCGAAGCTGCTATCCGTAACAACATATCACCTCATCTTCATCAGCGTACCCGAAAAAACGGCAATTTTTTTTACGTTTCAGCGAATAGGAATTAAATATGCAAAGTAGCCAAAGGAGAGGGAAGACGGCGGAGGATGCATGAAGAGAGGAAAATTGTTTGATAATGAAATGAAAAGAAGCTGATGACGGGCAAGCCGTTACGTTTGCATTCAACTGTGCAATAATGCATAATACATAAACACACACACTCACACACATTTTTATTTGCACACGTTAATGTGGGCATTCTCTAATTTATTTCTTTCGTTGTGGCGAAAAATTAAACTTGCTTGTCACTCATTTTAATATTTTTGCTACTGTACACGTTACTGTGTGTGTATTCTTCCTGCACCCGCGCGGATTCACACATGAACCGTTAAAAAACTGCTAATTGCCCGAGTGATATAATACCCAGAATTGTGTATATATTTTTACTGTCATGAAAGGAGAGATGCAAATAGTAGCCACTGACGGGCTGCTACCCTGCGCGTTTATGAGATGATAATAATGCGACGGTGGTGCGGTGTCATTTGGCTTTCGTGCTTCTTTTGTTCGTTTTTGCCACTGGTAATCGCTGTGGTGATATTACTTCTACGGGCTGCTGCTGCTCGTAGCTGCTACCGTTACGCATATTACGTAATTATTATTGTATTATGATGGACAACAGGTGGTATCTGTGCAGCAGCAATGGCGCTGTTTGTTTGGCCAGTACTGCAACAGCGAAAGAGGAGTTTCATAGCAAACTAAAAAAATGACGATGATAATCCTCCTCATCGCTCGCTTCATTTCCGGTGAGTCGTTTAATATTTTTTGACTTTTAATGTTTCTGACTTGTTGGTTGGTGAAAAAAATGCTGGTGCTGGAAGGTCGGTGACCTAACACCGATGTGTTTGTGTCTGTGTTTGATTGTATATATGTATGTTGGACTGCGTAGTTCAATAAGTTCACTTCCACTTGTTTTTGTTATTGCCGATTGGTGTGGTGGTGGTTGTTGTAGGAGGTAGGCAAATGGTCCTTTTGTCCAACAACAACAAACTCAATGTTCTCGCATCTCCCAGCTACTCATCTTCCTGGTGAGTTTGCTGTGTATGAATCCATCACCGTCATCTTGCCCTTTTCCCTTGACAATGAATATAATGATGATGATGGTGTGTGCGATGATGATGATGATGATGATGGTAAACGGGAAGGCGATATAGCGTGGTTCTGCGTATACATGTGCCAGTAAGAGATACCTACTGTTATTTGTTGTAAATTATGTTGAATGATGGAAGAATGGCATGGAAGGTGTAAGTTGTTTGCTTGAACTTGATGAAGGTCTCTGAGGAAATGGAAGCAATGGGGAAGTTGGTATCGTCAAATGTTCTGACATTGAAAGGAAGAAGAAAAGGAAGGAGAAGGGTAGTGACCTATCAGTTACATAGCGGACAACACTACGCATAATTTTGTTATCATCTCCTCGTCATCGTCGGGCACGCATAAATGATTCGACTTGAGTGAAATGATGGTGTGGTTATGACAAGTTTAGTTTGGTATCTTTTCATCCTCATATAATAATACATATTTCCATTGACATGTAATGAGCTTTTCTCAGAGAACCTTCCAAGATGATGCTGAACACACGCATATTCTCTTTAGCGGAAGATTTAACCTGGAGAGGTCAAGAAACGCTGCTTTCGTTGTGGCATGTAGCATCGATTCTTAAAATGACTGCTGGTTACATACCGTTCATATCTGGTCCAAAATCTCTGTAATTTGTAATAATACCATTATGCTATGACGCCACTATACAGCGTAGATCCTAATTACAATAGCACAAATTCAATTATCTTCTAGCGCAGGAGTAGTAGCTGTCATTTGATTTTCCCTTTTGGAATGATGGAAGCATCAGCGTTTGAATCTGCAACGATTTTTAGTAGTTGGGATCGACATGGGCCACAAGGGAACCACAAGTTCAAGTAGGGTTGTGTGGGGACGTAATATTATTACATCATTACAAAACGACTTTTTGCTTTAAAAAATTCAGTGTTTAGTTTTTGTACTATTTGTGCAAAATTTCTTTTGTACACGAGGCACGAGCACAACAATACGAGAACGTCCTTTGTCGTCGTTAGCATGACTTTGCTAAAAACTAAAAAAAACGTTCTTTGTTCCAAAGTTCAAACCGTGTAGTAGTAGTACATACAGTGAGAAAAAAATAGTTGTCCAGTTTGACCATGACTAATAAACGTAATACCCTGACAAAAAGTCCATTATTCGCAGGTGGTTCAATACAAACGTTTCCTCCTTCCCACTCCCACACGGAAAAAGGATTGCCGTGCAACAAGCAACATTGTAATAATAATACTACTGCCAGGCAATGTCATTGCCATTATAGCGCTAGCTATCGGTTCGTTTCGTTCAGCACATTTCTCATTTTTTACATCTCTCTCTCTCTCCAACGCAACGTTTCCTTTTCTTTTGACTTGGGAGATCATCCTCATAATCGTCCACACTGCAGACTACGTATTATGATCAGTGAAGAAAACAAACAGCTTTTATTTAAAACACGACAAGTATGTTTACATACCCCATAATAATAACAATAATTACTACCTATGCATTCCCCTTGGAATTTGCTACGAGACGCATACCAAATACCAACTAAAATAGGTAATAAATTTATGCAAATTTATTTTTTTTGGGGATGATGTGATTTTTCTTCATTCCGTCCTTTTAATATTTCTCTCTCCCTCTCTCTCTCTCTCTCTCTCTGTGGTGTGGTGCGTTTTGTACACACCAGTATTGTTGTATAACAAAAAATATGTGCAATGCTGTCATACAGCCTTATGCACTAAATATGCATATTGGTAATATATTATGCAGCGTTTTTGTTAAGCCCAGCATCATCATCATCATCGTCATCAGCATGATCTTGTAAGCCTGATTGTGAGTGTAGTGAATATTTTATATGTACATATATAATATACAAATAAATGGGATCAATGACCACTCAAGGCAGCCCAGTCTTTACCGGCTGCTGGTGGATGATGATGATGATGATGACGACGACGACGACGACGATGATGATCATTCTCATCATTATTGCGACTGTGTGAGATGAGACCAGCAACAAACAGCATCATCACATTAGCATGCATCAGCAGACTCAAAATCATCCTCATCAACAGCAGCATCCCCCTGATCATGCCTGTTACCTTGTTTGGATTTGGGATTCATTCTCTCTCTCAAGCTTGCTTGGTCCATTGACAAAAACCGTTAGTCAACTTCATTTTCATCATCGTTGTTAGTAGTGTAGGTAGGAAAAGGTTTAGGTATGGTATGACAGGTCTTTCTACCAGCAGGCAGACATACCACCAACAGCAGCAGCAACATTCGAGGAAAACTCATCTTTCTCTTGTCAGCATTGTGCATCCCAAAATTTATTTGTATTGGAAGCATTATAATAATATATTATTTTGTCCATTTTCGCCATCAGCATACCTATTCATTCATTTTGTCATCTTTACCAACTTCTCGCGGAGGATGCATGTGTGTGTGTGTATTGTGTATTTACAACAATGCTATCCTGGCGGAGAGAACTCGGTGCGTTGCCAAGTTGCCAAGCTGCAAATATTTATGAGACTGAGGAGGTTGATGTTGATCACATAATGTCCATCAAAGCCTTTTATGCTAATATTATTGTTATCATTATTGCGTTTTTTTCACTCCTTTCTATTCCCTTCATCTCCCACAAGCTCACTTTTCTTTTCGTCAAGTCACAAGTAGCGAGGGAGAGAAGGAGAAGAAAAAACAAAATGATCTTCTCTTTTTGTTCACCAGTGACCAATGAATCCGAAAAACTAAACGGTACATCACAACACAACAGAGAGCATGGTTGTCATTTATCAGTATCGTCCCTCGTATCTTCAGAAGACGTAATAAGAAATTAAGCAGGTTACCTCGTCTCAAGCCATTAACTCCCCGTCATGTGTATTCCTTATTGCCTCTCCAATGAAGAATGCACATAATGCTTACATATTTTTTTTTTGCAAACCAATGACTTGTTACCAAAAAAGGGTCCCGTTATTTTTTTTTTGACTTTCATCACGGCAAGTGCTTAAAAACTGAATCGATTATTTTCACTTTATAAAAAAAACTCGCCCTCCCTTTCGCTGCGCTCTCTTCGTCTGGTAGCTTGCTCGTGTGCACGCATTTTTGGTGTTTTAAATGAATTCATTAATTACCTATTCCTTTATCATAATGGCTGTAAAAGTGATGTTTTCACTGTCTTTGGTTGAGTAGCCTCACATCAAGATACATTTTTAAAAAAGCCGAAGAGAGAGATTCAAGTTCAAGGGAAAATATTGTTGAAGACCCATTCTGCGATCCTTTGCACACACATTCTTTTTCCTTTCGGATCTAATAAAATGCAACCCAGCAGCAGACGTAGCCGAATAAACACAAAAATTTATTTATTTACACAGTTTTGCTTCACATATGTAGTGTGATTGAGAGTGCCGATGCGGCTGTTACTGCCCCTCTTTAAAAGAGACTTTTACTGTTCAGAAAAATCTATTGTTGTTGGGCTAGCAGGATCATCCTTGTTGTTATTATTATTATTATCATTACCATCACCACTACTGTTGCTCTTGTTGGTCATTGATCTTTCTCTGATTTATGAAAACTGTTTGGCCTTCAAAGTCATAAACAGCAAAACAGCCGTTTAATAGCAACTTGAGAAACACTACCTTTCTTCCTTTAAAGGGCAGCCACATGCATCCTTATTGCCTGTAATTATCAATAAAATGCTAATAATGCTGTTGCAGCTACCTGATGATGTAAAAATAGCTTCATGTGTGAGTGTGTGTACATGTGTACGGTTGCGTAAAGCAGTGGGAAAGGGAATCCTCATCAATTATTATTATTACACAATAATTTTCTTTTACGATTCTTACATATATGCTTATAGGTATGCCGCTGTTCGTGGCGCAGTAAAAAATTATTGCATGTGCTTAAAGTATCAGTATTATTTCGTTTACAACTTTGCCGAAGGGAAATTAGCATGGGTACAAACTACGCACTGATGTTGTACACCCCGAAAAAATGTACATAACTGTTTTCCTATTTTAATATATTAATGTGATTTACTGGTGAAGGAAGAGGATGAAAGCAAATATAGAACATATAATGGCAGGGCTAACAGTAAAAAGGGATGGATGTCTCGAGGGCAAAAGTAAAGTGCAAAAACGAAAGAGAGGGAGTGAAGAAAAAAACTCCTCTCGCCATCATCATCATCATCGTCATCCCAGGTAAATATACGGTTTCTTCTTTTACCTTGGCTCTGTTGTTGATTCTTTCACGTAAAAGCAACGCAGCAAAGAGGGATAAGGAAAGATGATGCGGATGATAATTCAGTGAAGCTGATGATTAACGCGTATTATTAAGAATTGCACTCATTGCAAAAGTGAGGCAGTAGAAGCAACCAGAGAAGATCAAGGAGAGAGAGAGAGAGAGGGAGAGAGAGGAAAAATTACAGCGGGTTACTAACAACATAACTAGCTTTTCTATTTCTTTCTATTTCGATTTTATATTTCCCCTTAGAGAAATGTCTATTGTGGTGGTACTGTGGGGTATATGAGCATAATAATAATAATAACATAATATGTGTAGATGCTGATGACGATATGATCGTGGAAAAAATTCACTGGGCCAACCAAGTTCATTCACCCTCTCTCTCTCTCTCTCTCTCTCTCTCTCTCTCTCTCTCCCGGTCCCTCTAGTAGTTTGCTCGCTAGTTGCTGGCTCATCTTCTTAAAACATTTAACAGAAAGAGATAACCATTTTTGCTGTGTTATTGGGTAAACATATCCCTGTGGGGAGGGGGAGGGAGGGAAGGAAAATACAAAAGCATTTTTCTTCATATGTGCCAGCTTCACTCGGAGTTATGTATACTTTCAGTGTTAGTCAGCAAACAAGTAAAATATTATTATAGGCCGTCTTTATAATAATGTATGTATGTACATGATGACGCGACGATGCCATGGTGGCAGTAACGGATGTCGTCTCTTTTCACGTTGCGTTGCGTCATATAGGGCAACATAATAATGACGAGATGACGACGACGGTGGCTTACAATGTAGTGCGACTGCATAATACCAAAAAGATTACCAAGAAAGCAGACAAGCAGGAGAGATGATGATAATAATGATGATGGCTACGACGCTGTGTGCTTTGTTGTTGTTGCTACACGATATACAATGATATTCAAGTGATTACATCAAGGAAAGAGGTAACGGTTCCTAGGTCACTCAGTCAGTCAACCACCATCATCATCATCATCATTATCATCATCATCTTCGTCAAACCGCACAGCACATCACACATATCCCATCATCCATTCTCCTCTCTCTCTCTCTCTCGTCTGGCTCTTATGTAGCCATCCCATAATGTCTATTTGCTGTTGGGTTCCCCTTGCTCTTATTGCAACATGCATGATGGCATGCAAAAAAGGCAGTCAACCAACCAACCGAGCAAGCAATCATTTTTGCCTGGCTCAAATAAGTAGTTTCCCTGCAAGCTGCTACTACTACTAACAAGTAGAGAGAGAGAAAGAGCACTCAATCTGGTTTATTATATTTGTAAGGGCTGTATTATGTATTCTTTTTTTTTGCCATTATTTCGTCATACTCGCACTTGTACAGCTGACGGTAATAATACAACAATGCTGTATTTTCTTCTTTCTTTTTCCCATTTTCCTCTGAACTTGACATTCATCGTCAGCGTGTCAGGATCATCGCTGTAGCTATTGTCGCAACTGTCTTTCTTTTTTTAGCGCTGTTACCATTCTTCCTCTTTCATTTTTTTTGTACTCAGAAAACCCGTAAAAATTCTTACTACTCGGCTGTTCCTTGAGTACAACACAAAAAAAAAGTGGCAGACGTTTGTTTTGCAAACTACACAATGCAACACGGGAGATGCAAAAACATGAAAAGAAAATTATTGTGAAGGCATAACGAAAAATAAGAGAATGCGAGCAACAACGAAAGAAGCGATATACAATAATAAAAAAAATACCGTAATAACAAGGCATATTATCAGCCCCTCTCGTACTACTCAAGTACAGTCATCGTGATATTCCTCTGAAATGTGGATTTTTTTGTCATTTGGTTTTCGCAATATTATGTTATAAGTTGCATAATAACTTTGCTGCTTTATATGGTAGTATGTGTGTGCTGTGTGCTGCATATGCACTTACACTTACAAACATATTGTTCTACCATCTCTAAACTAGGTAAGCCGCTTACCTGAGTGTAAGTTAACTACTACTACCACCATACCACCTGTTGCCTGATGCTCTCTGCTGCTATCGCTAAGCTCGGCGACGGCGAGGATGATGATGATGACGATGATCAGGATGGTAAAAAGTTTTAGTGTGTGTATTATGCAAAAAGTGAAGGTAGTGTTATTGCACTGCAGCGTATAGAACCATAATAGCTTTTTATGGTAACGTAAAAGAATTGGATAGAGAGAAAGAGACGAAGAGAGAGAGAGAGAGAGAGAGAGAGGATGCAGTGCCGTTACTTGTTTCCCAGGCAGCAACAGCAAGAGCAGAGAAAATGACTACTTTTTATTGTTTGTAATGATAATGATGGAGGTATTGCGTTATAGTACGCTATAGTTGTATTAATACGAAAGAGAGGGAGAGAGAGAGAAGAGAGAGGACGTTGAACTTGAGCCCGAGTAGCCCAGTGAACTGAAGCCATCATCATTATCATCATCATCATCATCATCATATCATCGTGATTATTCCCGTAGTAGTGGTTTTTGCAGGTAGGCAAACGGGGAGTACAAAAGAAGTGTACAGGTAAAATGCAAGGATAATAGTGCTGCGCTGATGGATCATGATGATGATGATTATGGCCAATGAGAAGAAATGCATCAAAGCACGGAGAAGCAACACAGGAGCAACAGCATACACACACACATACACACACCAGATTTTATGGGTAGTTTGCGCTGCTGCTGCTACTGTTGCTGCTTGGGTTTGCTATTAATGCATCATCATCATCATCATCATACGCAATAAAATTGCAATGAATGGTGGTAGTAGTAGTGATGGGATGATGGTTCTCAAGAAGATAACGAGCCTCACAATCAAAGCCGTAGCGACAGGCTAGCAAAAAAAAATTGCACATTCCTTTTTTATCTGGGGAACGAAAGGAGAGAAAGAAAAAAACAATTACGGGAAAAATGAACAAAGCAGGCAGGAGTGAAGGTAGAGGAAAGGGGATTTGTAACGTGTTATGGGCTATTATGACATTGCAATTTTCCGGTGGATGATGAACGATGAGAGTATAGTTACACGTAGGGAGTAAGGTGTAGTGGTACGTTTCTTATTATGTAACATTAACTTTCAAGCAAAAGGTGACGACGGTGACGCACTGACTGATACTGATGGCGATAATAATAATAATAATAGTAATGATATAATGACTGTGCGAAGTTGATGATTTTTCAGTTATTTCTCATTATTATTTAATAGGGAAATTCACTATAAAACAGGCTGTTTTAAAAGAGTTGCTGTTTTTTGTACCCCGGTATTGTGTCATGTCACGTCCTGGGAAACGTGTGCACTTTTCATTGATTCGATACGTGCTAGTGGAATTTTTTTTCCGTTGAGATGATTCTCAGGATGATAATGATGGTGACGGGACTGTGAAAAATTACCATCGTGGAATTTCAAGGGAAAAAATAACTGGGTAACTAAGGAGTATTTTTCATTGTGGCGGTATCCGTAAATCGTCGGAATCAGTTTTTTTTATAGAATATCGCGACATTGAATAGGTACACACGATGAACGGTGACATTCAATTTTTTAAACCCTTTTTTACCCTTGTGTTTCCTTCGAGCATCAGGGATTATCATATTGACCGACTAGGTAGGCACTTTGACTTTTTACTGCTTGCACATGTGCGACGAAGCAGTCTTTTTTAGTAATTTTCCAGGTACACACCCAAATGAGTGCGTCTACGTCTTAATTTAAAGTAAGAGCAACACTAACTCTTATTCTCAAGAATCGAAGCAATGAAGCATTACACCAAAAATAAAAGTAGCCGCACAGCTTTCAATGAAACTCTGTTTTCCCCAGTTTCGTGTGCACAAATATTTGTATTGAAAAGGGAATATTGAAGAGAAAAAATATTATTTTTAAATACTTCAAAACAATTAAGTATTCATGTACAAGGAGGACTTTTGCTTTTCTCTTTGTTTAACGTGGTTCTTTAAAATGTTTTTGTACCCATACTTGACCATCCAGTTCATATGGTGAATAAACAATAATCCCTCAGCAGCCTCATGTTGTATGAATCCAAAAATATGGTAATTTTCTACGCCGCACTAACTAGCCCGCCACTTACACTGCCAATGTTGTGCGCAATAAGAAAAAGGTTTTAATTCTGGCCACTTCTCCCTCAAATATAATCCATTCTGTGTCCCATTGTTTTTTCAGCTGCCTTGCCTTTTCGTGGACAATAGTGGTCAATAAAAAATCAAATAAAGGAAAAGTAACATTTAAAAGTGAATAGCTATCTCTACACTTTGGTCCCCTGCAGTTTCTGAGTGTGGATCCATCCCTTTCTCAATCAGAACCAGACTCTGTTTTATCTTGTCCTTTTGCTATCAGTTATTAATATGCAGGAGCTCTCATATCTTAGAGACATCGAGTAATACACTTCTTAACGAGAAATTTCCTTCTTATTTTTTAATCCCCCTTTTCAGTGAAACTATTCATTTCTCCCTTTTCTTACCTCCATTTAAGAAGTTACAGGTCCCTACCAATGTACACAGTTGTTTGTATTTTAACCAATATATAAGTTTTATGTGGTTCACAAATGCTTTGATGCTACTTGTTAGTTCATATCACATTCATAAATTATGCATGCATTTGTACATTAAACATTATCGACTGCGTTGTTATTAAGAAGTTATAACAATTCTCAACTGGAAAGGAAGCTGGCAGTTAAAACTTGAGACACATAAACGGATACTTATTATCTGCGCCCATAATAGATATATATGGGTGGTGTGCACAACACTCGCTTGAAAGTACATGGTAGGTATAGGCAGTAGGCAGTACACGACATTTGCATGGCGTAGCTGCCTTAGAGGTACCTTAATTTTTTTTATGACAAGGACGGTTTGTGGTATGCTTACGATGTACCTAAAGAAGCCGGCATCCAAAAAAAGGGAAAGACGACATGTAAATGAAAGGATCGACGTTTTTTCATGTACGTAATCCCCAGTAAATGCAACTAAAATGCATGGAGTTTTTTAAAAGTGGCAAATGCATAATGAAAAAATATATATTTATTTTTAGGCATAAAAAAGCCATTTTAACTTAAACCAAAAAGTACTTCCCAACAGCAGAAGCCTGTCACTTTTCATTTTTAAAAGTTTTCTTTCGTTAGACAGACACAACTTGGAATCAGTATGGTAGTAAGACGTCGTCCTGTGAACAGCTAAAAAATTCTTCCAGTTTTAATTAGTGTTAAATAGTGCTACTATTAGGCCTATACTACAGTCGCAAGTAGTAATTTTGCTTTATTTATCGTGCTACAACGTATCCGTACGTAATACCTGATCGCTATACCACAACTCTTGACCAAAGTAGAAAAAATCTTAAATAATCTTGACCAAAGTAATTTATTATCGATAAATAAATTTTAAGACTCGCTGACATCGCAACCGCCGCTAATCGAATTCGCCATCGCACGCAATTTAAAATTGCGCTCATAATAATAGTTAATAAGACTAAAACAATATCAATATCAACTACGAGTAGTATAGAAGAGTAGATAGTTAGACACTTTTTAAAATCAGTGCTATAGAGTATAAGAAAGAATTATTGTGCACGCAAGTGTTAATTTGCGGAATTGTTTTCCTTGTTTGTATCGTGTAGTGTAGACGAAGGACACAGTGATTCCCAACCAGGACCAACTTTTCTCCGTTTACCGGTTTCCCCGCTCTGGAAAATTTTCTCAGGGTTACTTATTGTGAAATCGTTATTACCACTGCATTCATCCCCGTGTTGCCGTTGCCAAGCATGATCGCCTGCTGGATACATCCTTGGAGACTGTGAACATTACAAATATCAGTGGCATTGGAACACGAGATAAAAAAAACTTTTTTTTACCAGAATAGCAACATCATGTTGAGTTCTTCATCCGCTATAGGAGCAGCGTCATCTTCCACTCTGCCACCCACTAGTAGTGGAGCAACCACAACAGCAACCGCCGCTTCATCTTCTTGTCACCAGCAGCTTCATCAAAGCAGCAGCAGCAACAACAACAATAACGCTGCCGAGAACGAAGACAGGTAAGCCACGAACATAAGTCGCAATTCTATCATGATCTGTTAGTATTAGAACAACTGCAAACTTTTTTTGCTTTCCTATTTTTCACCTTCTCTATTTATCAACCATATGTACTGATAAGCTTGCACGAGAGCTTCCAGCACATGTTTACTTTGCTCACTCCAACCGTTTCCAGATTGATGCCAAGGACAGAGCCATGTTTGTTTCCAGGGAGAAAGTAGTTCTCCCTAAAACAGGTTCATCAAAATCCATTACATACGGACGTACGTGTAGACGTATAGGTGTTGTAGGCCCACCATATTATTATCTGTGTACAAATAGCCTACGAATGGGCGCAAGCGTCACCATTTATAATAGTTTCGTCATCATCATCATCATCATCATCATGATTGCTCTTTTCAATACCATTAAGAAAATTCCGTGCACACACACACACATATATACAAATAATATTTATTCCAGCTTTGCGTACTTTTTTTGCACTCTCTCGAGTATCTTTTATTGAATGTGTGTTTGTCTGTCTGTGTCATGCATACATAATAGGGAGAAAATCAATAGGAGACCCAACAAGAAACAATAGTGCTTCATTTAATGCCCTCTTTTCCTCTCTCGTTCTGTCTTATTATTTGTCATTATCTCTGTCCAGCGGGTTACATGAGCAGGAAACCATTCATTTTCATTAAGCAGCAACCAAATTCGTGTACACACATTTCCCATTATATTAGATTTTACTGGCTTTTGCTCCGTTTCCGGTATCTTGCTCATCATCAGCAAACATGTTTCAATAGTGGCAAACAGACATATTTCCAAAGAAGGACACGCGATTTTGATATGCAATAAAGGACGGAGGATATAAAAACATGATATACATTATTAAATGATGATGGCGTGTTTGTCCGTCTGTCTCTTATGTTGGTTGGGGAACAACTATTTATAGAAATGTAATTACAGGGTCTCGACGCATTGCTATGGTCACTCTCTTGTAGTAATTTCTTGAAGTTTGAAGATTAGTTGATAGCTCAACTTCTTGGGACGCGATCAAGTATAGCATGAACATATTTTTAGCGTATTTGGCTTAGACCCCCGATCGTTTTTTTTCTTGAGGATTATAAAAAAGGCATGGTCAAAGTACAACCTGCATTTCTCTAAAAAGTTTAATATTACTAAAAAAATTACATTAGTTAATAGTATTTTTGTAGTGCTATGCTATCTAGCAGTAGAAATGCAACAACAGTTACTAATGAGACCTCTGGATACAAGCTTTGACTTTTGTCCTTTATGAATACACCACAGTAAAAAATGGTGTCATAACTGCAGTTGTATTTTGGTAGCTTCGCCACTTCATTAGTTTGCTGGGTTTCCGCGTTCATGCAGTAGAGCCAAGAGTGTGTACTTGATAAACAGGCGGGGTAAAAAGCCACAGTAAAGTCTCATTGTCAATCAACCAGTCTGTTGTTGCCCTTCTTGTGTGCTAGTCTTCTAGTTCTTCCCGTCCGTCAATTTCTCGGAGCGTTTTCCTACTTTTCTCAAGGACACAAGCAATTTATAAGCCTGACGATGACAATGACTGCCTGCTGTTTGGGCTCCCATTAGTTTCTCCCGAGAAAGGAACAGGAAAAGAGAGAGATGGAGACACTACGAAAGTGGACATAGCTCCCCACACATGTAAAGTAGACATAGTATAAAGCATGTTTCCCCATACCCGGATAAAGCCTCGTAGTTGTCGATCGTCAACTACATAATTTCGATTTCACCGAAATAACGTACAACAACACATGTAGTTCCACAGCCAAACAAACAGTTAAATTTGGCTATGTGTCCTGCACAAGCAAGTAGTTTGAATGATACACACACGCTACAAACTGACATTGTTGCTGTACGTGTGTGTCCTCGTTTTCAATTCAACCTTTTCCAGTACAACAACCATCGTCATCATCCTCATAAGCCATTTTCTCTACTCATGCATTTCTAATGGAGTTCTATCATGGCCCATTTTACTCCCTGTGGCCTTGGTCTGTTATTCTCACTTTTTAGCTAAGTGAAGAAAAAAAAGAATGACGCTAGGAGAGAATAAGAAACTTTCTTCTCCTTTCTACCTTCACCGTTGACTGGCGTCGATTTAAAAGTAGGAGGATGTTCAAATGTCGCTGCTGTCGTCGTACGACTATCATCCTGTAGTATGTCTATATATAAAAGACTTTTACTTCCATTACGGTTTACGTTGGCGAGGGGAAAATAGTACGGCGACATTTCACTGGGGAGTGTAAATAAATGAGCACGAAAAAAGACAACAAACAGACAAGCGTCTAGGTAAAACTTTGACGGAGAAACAGACTACAAATTTTGTATAGCTTGTCTGTTGCTGTGCTATCAGCCGAGTGGCGATGAGGCGGAGGAGGGTGACAAAGACCGATTTGTTGACGACAATCAAATGCAAATGAGATGAGGAGGAAAAGACAGAAAGGATGATTCCCAAAGGCGTCGTTGTTGAGTGGCAGCAGCAGTAGTAGCATCCAACATACAGAGAGAGAAGTTGACGACGCAGTAGAGAAACAAAGAAAATGGAATGGCAATTGGAAAATAGGGGCTGTTCACGCATTGGGGAATATAGAAATCCTATAGTATTATTAGCCAGTCAACCTACATCCAGGCGGCTTTGTTTTCCCTCCAATTCTATCTTTGTTGCCCCTGAAACACCTGAATATTTTGAACAGTACCAACTTCCCGATAATGAGAGCGCACATTTTATTTCCTTTTTTTTATCTTTGTGGCGTCGTCGTGTTGTCCTTGTCAACTCCAATATCATCCGTGTTTTTCCTGGACATTTCCCAATCCCATTACCATTTTTTTCCTTTCTACGTCTTTCGCTTTTGCTCCTGCTGCGGCGTTGGGAGCTCCAGTTGCCTTTCACTGTCTACTTTCTTGTTTAAGAATTCCATTGCAATTTGATTTTTTCCACGACTTTGCTCTGTAATGGTCTCTATCATATCGTGATGGGTTTTTTTGTGTGAGTTTCCCCCTATCCGAAGGTATATGACCTTGCTTTGCTTTTAGCTGCTGGTTGTCAACAACATCATCATCCACCACCACCTTCTCCTCCTCCTCCTTTTCATCCACTTTTTTTGTCTGATGAGATGTCCCATGCTATTTATTTTTTGCTCGTATTAGTGTAGTGACACGTCAACAAGAGCAACAAGGCTACCAGTGAATATAAACCAGAAGTAGCAAAAGATGAATAGAGAAAATGAAAGAAAACCACACACAATGGCAATGAGTATAAAAATAGTAAATAGTCAAAAAAAAGAGAGAAGAGCATTTTTTGCTCTTCTTTTTCATCTTCTCTGTGAGGCTGATTACTTATGATAGTGATGCTGATGATGATGATGATGGTGGTGGTGGTGGGATGATCATGAATTTTACCCATACCACACGGCAGTGGCGATGCCATTGCCATTCTTTCCGATAAGGTTTTTTCCTGTAAAAAGAGCTACAATGTTTTTTTTTACTACCACTATACTCCAACATTGCTGCTGTTATATACACAATTTTAATAGCATTTGATAGTGGTCTTGCCTTTAGCCTTGCTCCCCAATGTCGTCATCACAATCACCATCACCGTAATCATGATCATCGTCAATGTCTGTTTTGCGTGTTACATATTATAAACCTGTACACAAAATCCACCTCAAAACCCCGACCGACCGAAACATGCATGGCAATGAGAGAAAGAGAGAGAGAGAGAGAGAGAGAGAGAGAGAAAAGAAACATCACAGCAGCTGCATATTTTTACTTCTCTGCTTAAACTCAGTTAGGTTGACTGAGGACTCCACTTCACCACCGTCGCGTACTTCCTCTGTGTGATATATGGTGACATTGGACACGAGCAAGCATGTGGAGGTATTTATACGTGCATAAGAATGTACCGAGAAATGACGTTCTTGCCAAAGGAGCAAGTACACACACAACATAGAAGCGTGGGCATGGTAATCGCGGTGGTGGTGATGATGATGTTGATGATGCATGCATGGGCACTACTATATAGCCAGTAGCTAGTCAGTCCGTCAGTGAAATTAAACATTATCGAGAAAGAAAGCAAGTCTGACAGTCAGAGAATTGGAGAGAGCACACACATACAGCGAACTATAGGGAAAGACCGAGAAAAGAAGGACATTATATGTAACTATTCCGGCTAGCAAACCTTTCATTACATGTAATGGCTTGCTTGCTATTATGCAAGGACATCACGTTACCCTGTATTATGGTCGAGAACAAATAAAACAACAAAGTTTTACAGTCTTACATACATGCCGTCTTGGTTGGGTACGCTTATATCGGAATTTCTGTTGTAAAAGGTGTGTATAGGTAGTACCGTAAGTACAGCGAAAAAAACTTTTTTGTGCGTTGCTGCTTGCTCCCCCTCTATTGTACTTTTAATGTTACGATTTTGTCATTGTGTATATGGGAATATCATGCAAGGATATATATGATATGCCAGCAAACCTTTTTTCGGTTCTATTCTGTCGAGGTGGCTGAGGTAATGATGATGATAAAGTAGAAACTTGAAAAAGTGAAGATTAGTGCGCTGCTGTACAAACAGCAGCAGCAGTACAATAGTAGCCGCGCGGTAGGAGTAACACAAGAAGTAGACAGAGTAAACCGGTTGCTTCCTCAATCTGAGAGAATATGTTATGGATGCATGGCGATTTGCATAACGCGCTGTTTTGTTGTTTCTTGAGAGAGAGACGTATGTACGTACCTATACCAATACAGATCATGTTGGACACACACAGACACACACTTATTTCTCACTCAGCCGAGTGTTTTAAAGAGGCAGTCAGGCGAAAAATCCGAAAAAGCATTGAAGCACCATTTATTTTTACTTTTCCTTGCCAAAGCAAGGGCAAGGAGCTTAAAGAGAGAAGCTGTCTCAAAACAACTTTTTCCCTTGCAAATTTTTTGTGCATGTTTACGTAGATACACACACACACACTCACTCGCTAGAGTATGAAGTACGTACAAAGACAGGATCTTGTGTACAATTTATACTCTGTCTGCGTACATTTTCACGGTTAAACAGCACGCTAGCAAGAATCACTTTAAAATACAAAAAATGTTTGTAATGTGAGTGTGTGCCATGTATCAGTCGGATATTTTCAATGTAGGTCAGTGTCAACATGAAAAACGGCGACCAAGAAAGAAAGACACGGGACGAGTATAAAAATTGAATATATGTACACATTACCTATTTTACATACCAAGAACTGCCATACTTCTGCTTACTACTCTCCTGCTGTTGTACCATTATACTGCATAGACCCCCATATTCATACTTACACAGCCTTACGACCATGTGCATTTTCATGCACCTTTTAGCCTGTATAATTATACAGCACCAATGATGAAGTATTGATATTACAAAATCCTTATCGCCACAACTTCTAGTACAACTCATTTTTTATATTCCCCGAAAGTGGAGTATACGTATTACCGAAAGTACGTTTGTACATGTTACGTTGCCCAAGAAGTGGTAATGATACTTAATAATTTTCAGGGAAATCACTTTTGAACTTGATACTTCACTTTTTTTTCTCTCTCTCTCTCCCTCTCCACACCCATTTATTTTAGCGGACCTTGAGTACTAAAAAAATTATAAGGTAATACGTGTTCGTATAGGACAGGCCATTCAAGATCACTCCCGTCATCATTTTCATGACCACTACAAAAATAAAGTGGATATTTTTTTTCTCTTCTTCTCAGCAGAAGTCGTTTCTTTCTCGGTGTCTTACATTTCCCCGTGGTATTTCACACCTTATGACATACTCTTTTTTTACACGGCTTCCCTCTCTTAATTTGCTACCTGGATGAGTGCGCGCCACTAATTGTGGTAATAGTAGTACAAAGTGAAGGTAAAAACAATTGCTGCGAGGTGTGTTGCGTACGTATGTGGGCTAACCTACTTGTTTGTTTGTTAAGCTCAAGGCCTCTCTCTACTTTTTCCATTTATTTTTCGGTGTCCCACTTGCCATTTTATCCCTGGCTTTCCATTTTTTTTCTCCGATTCCCCTCCGCCTCTTTGCACAATGATAGCATAATGGCATACTACAAACAATACGTCTATATTGGCGGCGGCAGCGGCAGCAGCAGTGGCAATAGTAGTAGCCTAGTCCTGTTGACATTGACTTGTCGTAAACTGGGAAAATGTGTATCATAAAAGTATAACTGTATACAGAACGGCAACAACACAAACACAACATAACTTTTTATTTGGAATAGTAGTAGCAAGAGCAGCAGTCGTCGTCGTTGAATTGAATTGGAGGTAAATGCCATCATATCATTAGCCTCCCCTGTAAACCAATATATCATACGTGCATTACCTTTTCTACTATAAATTATACTCCTCCGAGCTAGCACACTTTTCTCTCCGCTCTTATGTAAAATTGTATACCTATTTGCTATAAGCCCATACATTTCCTACTGACTGACTGAGTGATGATCATGCATAATGTAGTGTGTGCACCATTACTTCAGCCATCACTACCACCACCGCCGCCGCCGCCGATTCTATATACTTTTGGCCTTCATTCATAAGCAAAAAAGTTGGTCCAACAAAGTACTACTTCAGCCACTATAAAATGTAGTTTCATATATGCCAAAACACGTATGTAGGTTGTGTTTTGTGTGTGTATATTTTCTAACTTCACTCCTCCGGATAGCTTCTAACATTTCTCCCTCTCTTTTTTCGGCATGGCCATGAATCGATCTGTTTTTGCATGCTTATGCCAGTCTAAGAAGATAAATAAGTATGTATATATTCATATACACATACCCAAACAACGGCTCACACATACACAACATGCTTGCTAGAGTCCACGCCGATAATATTGTATAATAGCTTCTTATCATCGTGTCTCTCTCTCTCTCTCTCTTATATGACTTGCTGTGTGCTTTTTTCGAGTTAGCCCACGACTTTTCCTTTTCAGCTTTTACTCTGCATGCTTGCCTTCCTGCTGCTGCTGCCCGTGTGCTTTCCTTAGACCATCGTTGTTTGCGTAGGTCGTTAAAATCCATGGCAAACGAAAGCCAAAAGGCTTTCTTTTCTCATCAAAGCAAAGCACGCTGCTATGCTGGTGTGTTGTTATTGTCGTTGTGTTACTCCTGCTGGCTGCTCTCCTCCTTTTGCAAAAAAGCTCTCGCGTGTCTTTGTGTATATCTGTTTGACTGAAAGGAAGAGTGAGAGTAGTAGCAGCGACAGCAGGAGCGATGTGATTCTCCATATTATTCCCAATCGCTTTTTTCACTCAGTCAGTTGTTGTCCACTTGGCAAAGGAGACAGACAGGTGAGCTTTGTTCAGTAGGAGAGGAAGGAAAAGAGTTCCTTCCTTTTACTACGACGCAACACAAGCAGCAGGAACAACAACGACAGACGCTACATTCTAGTTAAGTCTATAGAGGAAAATTTCGTACACCTTTACACTTACCTTTTATCTCTCACAACGGTAACAACAACACATGACCTTCGACAGACTCAATTTATACGGACAAATTGCATTTCGTCTGGTGTAAGAAATAAAGTGTCTTGTTCGAAAAAAAGTTGAATTTTCTTCTTCGTCTAAAATATTTATACAGAATAGTAAGCAAAAAAAAAAGAAAAAGAGCTTTCACCTTTTTCCTAAAACGTTTTTCATCGACATAATTAACACCGTCATTTAAATAGCTGAGAGCGGACGGCGTGTCAACGTTGTCGAATTATCAGAGCTTCTTTTCTTCAAAAAGCACCAATTACCGCCTGATCAAAAAAGTAACGACTATATGAATACCTAGATTTTGTGCACGAAAAAAAAATCTCTCTCTTTTGGAAACAAAACATTGGCCTTGGCAACTTGTTAGTAACAAAACATACAATATATTTATAAAGAAAATACTTCATTCTAGTGTGTACCTGTATCTCTATCTCTCTCGCCTCACAAGTGTCTTCCCAATTACATAAAAAAAATTGCAACCCGATATTTGGAACGGATATTCTTATTAAATGAACGCGAGCTTGAAATTTATTAAAAAATCCTCGAAAAAAAAAGTTGTACTGACTTGTAGCATACGGACTTGATGTGGTGTACTGTGTACCTTAGATATCACTACCACGGCAAAAAAAATATTTTCAAAAACTCTTACGAAATTAATACAGAAACAATATAGTTTTTCTCATCATATCATCATTGAACTCTCATGCTTTCTTTGTGCGGTTGCTACGCTAACCATTGAAAACTAATACCATATTCGTAATCGGATGTGTCAGTATATACTTTGTGAACCGAATAATGATTCCGGAGAAAGCATTACTGTGCCATGTGTTGGCGTTGGTGGCGGGGGCATCAACGGATGTTGTTGGGGTTAATGCTGTCCTCCACGACTGAAGCTTTCTCTCTTGATCACCATCATCATCCACAGCACTCCACCAACAGCTAGAAAAACAACAGCAGCAACAAAGAGCTGTGAGCTGCAGTGGGGGCGCTATTATCAGCTTCATTACCAATTTCTTGGGATTCATAAACGAGAAAGGTAACAAATCTTCCTGTTTGCTTTCGCGTTCTCTAGGAGCTCGTGCCTGTATGTGTCGGTGTGTTTATGTGTGTGCGTGAAGGCGTTAGGAAGCTTTCTCCTCCAGGGTTTTACCTTGGCCACCCACCATATCATATTCAGATTGTAATCACCAACACGCTTTTGAGACTTTGTTTGCCCAGTCTTGTGCATCATTTTTTTTGTGTTGGCTGTCGTTTTCCTGCGTGGAAGATGAAAGAAAAAAGAAATTGTGCACACGCTGTGTACACTCAAGGTCATGATAGGATTTCATGCATCCATTATACCCGTCGGGGATTGCCATACATATTTTATACTTTAATAATAAAAGTCTGCCTATTTGTTCATCCGGATAGATTCATTGCCAAAGTTACCCTTTGTACAAGGTATGATATGCCTAACGTGTTCGTATAAGGCATTATAGGGATAGTAGTAGTGTCATGGCCCATGCTTGTACCTAATGATTTTCCTCCATGCCCTTCTGCTGTTGGCTGGTAGCTATTTTCAAGAGAGGAATTTCACTCGTTCATTCATTAAATTTGCCTATTTGTGTGTTATTTTGGCAATCCTATTTTATTCAGTCAGTAAGACGACAAGCGGAAAGGTGACGTATGTATAGGCTATTTAGGTAAGAAGTTTCAGTCTAGGCTCAAGGTTACACAGTTTCACTGGGGGATTTAATGTTAAAAAAGCTTAGCTTTCTCCAGTGGTTTTTTTTTCATTTACAACTTGTAAAGCCCCTGCCGGGAAAGGCAATTTCTTGTCACCTTCAATTACACTTGCAGTGCGCCAAGCGGCATTCGCTAGTCGGTTTACACATGATGCCCTGATCCTAGGCTGGCATTATTTTCTCCGGTGAGGTAGTAGTGAAAGGACACACTTGCATTTTTGTTTCAATGTCAAATTTTCTTGGTTCGCTACATAATTTTGTTCTGTCTGAAGAGACGGATATATAAACGACTATATATACTTTCATTTGATATGAGAAGTTTGCGTGACCAGAAATAGCAGAGTTTTGGGGAATCCTGCACATTTTGCCATTCCATTCTCTCTCCCCTTCCCTCTTGCTGCCTGTAGGTATTTTTCAACTTTCTCTGGAAATACCACCACCTTAACGTTACATCAGCACACCAACCAGCAGCGTGCTTTCATACCTCCTATTATTGAAGGTGCATATATATACACACACATATACGTAACAACGTTTTTGCCACCACACTCCACCGCGGCATTTTGCCACATTTATTCATCATACCTAGCCATTCAATTATTCATTGTGCATTTCCATTTTACCTGAAGAAAACATGTCATATTATTATTATTATTATTATTTTTGTACTAGCTATGGCTATATATCGTTGCTATTTTCGGCCTTACCATAGCCCCTCACACCGTCGTCATCACTTTCAGACGACTTTTCCTACATTTTCCCTTTAAATTCCCTCCCCTTTCTGCTTGCAGTTTTCTCTTTCCAAAAAGTCAAGTAGTCCAACTCCAGTCCTTGCAATGGCCTCTGGTGTTAATCTTGAGCCATATCATCAAGATCGTCATCCAAGAAAATTTCTTTTCTGCACGAAACTCTTTACCTTGTAATGATTTCATACTTGAGAAATCGTGAGTCTTGGGCACATGCACACACAAATTACCGCGGTGGCAGTACTCCTCCTGTGTATACCAACCAGTATCACCTTTTCTCTGGTATGATCTCATAGGTTACTCTAAAACGATTAAGTAAGGCGCTCCGTCCCCATATGCCCATCAATCCTCATCCTTTTACCGCACAGCCTTCACCTTAACAACAGCACATGCTCCCAAATTCTCTGTCCTTTCTCTGCCGAGAAAAAATATGGCTTTTCTTCCGAAAAAATGTTATTGCCAAATAATATCGCTGTCCCTTCAGCAGTATAATTAGATCCAAAATGTTGATGAAGCTCGCAAGATTATACTATGGCTTCCTATTTTCATATTGGTGGGAAACCCCATGAATGACACAAAAAATGGCAAACTCTTACGCAAAAAAATCTTGGTGGCCTTCTTCTTAAACATCCTTTCTCCCTGGTTGGTTGGTGCTGTCATGGAAGCCCTTTAAAGCGATTGTCGGGGAAAACGTGTAGAGGTTATGTATGTTGTTATCAGTCAACAATTAGTTGACTTTGCTCTATTTTTACCTTGCCAACTAGAGGAGAGAGCGAGAGAGGGATGCATAAAAATTTGTTGCTGCCCTGGTCACACTGGATTGTACGAAGAAGATAATAATTGGTGATCTACTTTCGCTGACTTCTCGATGTACAAAAAAAGTGGAGCCCGCGTGACAAAGGTTTCCCGTGTTTTCCGTATTTGCTGTTTTTCTTCTTCTTCGAAATGAGCCAAACAGAAAAAAAACTATACTCTGTATGAATAATTAAGCAGACAAGACGACGGGGAAGTAAAATGGTACAAGGCTATTTCATTAGAGAGCAGAGCATATACAAATGTTTATATATATATATATGAAAAACAGATAGATACACGAGGAAGGAAGAGTAGCATGAGTAGCAGCAGCAGCATTTTTTTTTACTTTTACTTGTCCAAGGCCACTGTCCTCGTCATGTCAATATACCAGCGCAGTTCCTTCCACCACCACCAGTGCCACTTCCACACACGGTACCACTATCAGTTTGACTGGCGAACACTTGTCCTGTATGATATGTGGCGTACCTACTTTCGTTGTCGTCGGCAGCAGCAGCGGCAACGTCAACAATAACAGTAAACTCACTCCCAAACGAAATGGAGGTTACATGCCGAATTGTATTCAGATGCGTTATCTATCACCATTTGCTACACAACACAAATAACTCAATCTACTGTGTTTCCTTCAGCGTTTTCCTACACCAGTGGTGCTTTTTTCGGAGCATACCTAACGCTTTTATTTTCCAGTTCGTGTTGAAAAATTGGAGCGGCTCATCCTTCTGATATTATCATCCATCTTTAATTAGGATGGGAAAGGTAGCGCTTATATACACATTTTAGTCCAAGAAATGCATTGCAACAACTAGGAGGAGAGCGTAAGCAGTGCCCTGTTCTAGGTAAACAGGCTATTTAATTTATTCATGGAGAACCGTGACCCTATTTGCTAAATAAATTGGGTTTTCATTTCTTTTTTTGTGCTGTGCGCTGGATTCACTCTCAATTCCGTCTAGAACAGTACAAATGCTGCTATATGGGTATCGGCCTGAAAAAAAGTTTGTAGCTCAAGTACAAGTTATTATGTAACTGGCCAAAAAAAAGCGAGCCGGTAACCCGAATTTCATTTTCATTCATTTTTAATTTCGTGAAATCTTCACCTTTGCTTGCTGGCATATATATGGTTTGACTACGTACGTACGTACGTACATGCTGATACTGATATGGAATGCTTGCTGCCTGGACGCTCTATGCGCTACTAGACTAAGACTATTATGTGTGTCGTTGTAGCTGCATACATGATATAAACCTGTGTCGTTTAAATATTGATGACAATTTTATAATGTATGCCGCCTCAATATCATGCACGAATTTAAGTGTATATCCCCTCCTATTAGCTTTTCTATGTAGGGAACAAATCTGTACAATAAATAGCGCAGTTTTGCGTTACAGGCGACATGATCGAGACGAGATTTAATTACTGTTTCAATTAATTCCATTGCTACATTACTAGATTAAACTTGTTTTCGTCACAAATTTATTAATATTTTTTTGCACTTCGACTTCTTGCCAAGTTATGGCCATTGCACAATATTTTTTGGGGAAAAAGTGAGTAATTATATTAATTACCGCTAATACTACTTTTATGCGTTTACGAAATGTTTCAACATCGAATTATATTTACAATGTTTACTTTACAATTAATTGCTCATTAATAAGTTGCGTGATTACTGGTCATCTTTCCTTTTCAAAGTGACAGAAAAATGGTCCAATAATAAATATCCGTTGCTCGTATTCAAGTAAAGTTAGCAATCTTCCCCTATATTTGTACATGTTTTCTGTCAAGTTTAAGTTTCATTTCCATGTGTGTATTTTCCCCGTTTCTTGGAAATTCTGGGTAACAATTCGAGGAAGTACGAAAGAAATGTGACCTTCACAATTAATCGCCAACAAAGCAATAATAATTATTTATTATTATTATGGTTGCTGCAGTGCACACGTCAAACCGATTAGCAGTAACTTTTTTGTTTACCGATTTATCTGAAAGTTGGGAACGTTTTTAGTGATTTGTGGATTTATGGTTCACCTTGCACACACACGACTGATCTTCAAAAGCATTACCCCGTACAAAGGTTTGTTCATAGCTGACGTAAAACATTTTAAACGCGCATTTTAAGTTCAAGGAATTTTTTTTGCTTGTCACACACGACACAAGTATTTTTGTGTACAACCTGAAAAACAACAATAACATGCACTCTGCCAAAAACTAATTAAATAAATTAAATGGACGTGCACCGTCGTGATCCGCAATTGTACATCATGCATGAATGCCGTCAATGTCGGTGTGGAGAGAAAACATATTTACGTGTGCGTTAACGGCGCTTTAGTACATAGCGGTTAAATATTGGCAATCTATTCTCTCACACACGATGTGATATTTGCCCTTGAAACTACATTTTGAATGAATGGAATACATTGTACTTTCTTGAGACAAACTTTTTAAATTTTATTTTACTGTTTACGTTTTTCCTCAACAAAAATTAATCACTTTACTCAAAAGTCGCAACACTTTTAATTATTCCGATAACGTCACCCATATTACACACATAAATGCTCACGATCGCGCTCCCTAAATGTGTATATAGGTCATTTTGACCGCACACTGACTGGATTAAAGATGGTGGTTGTCGGAGACTCTGAGAGAATTGCATTGGTTATCTTATAAAACACACTACAAGTGCAAAAATGAATTTTGATCAGCTCTGCTTTGCTCACCACACAGAAGAGCACATGGTTCGATGCCAGCCGCGCAGAGCCGGACGATCCATCATCGCGTCTCTCTCTTCTTACTGTCTACTTGTATCTTGTTATTTTTTAAAACGAGGAAACGTTGTTAACATAACAACTGACCTTTGGAGATAAGATGATTATGATGATGAGCATCTGCCTAAGCAAAACTACACACACACAAGCTTGATTGTCAAAGTCCACGTCAAGATCAAGATCATCATCATCACTCACTCGCCACATATATGTCGCAAGGTCGTCGCAAATTCCAGAACTTAAGACGTTCCCCACTTGATTATATATTTATGTCTAACTCTAACTCGCCATCTAATTCTATTTTAAGGTGTGTCTATGATTATAGTGACTTTAGAAATTACCTTAATTGAAAGCACGCTAAATACTACGCATTTTGGAATCTTAAAAACAAGTCAACAACGGCATAATATTGAGAGACAAGCTTTGCACTTGGCGTGCAAATGAAATCGAGTCTTTTTTCCTGGTCTTATCATGACCAAGGGTCATCAAATCATCATCGTGTAGAGAGAAAATGGCAAATACAAACTTTAATTGATAATTACTACTTGCGTAACAAAATGAAACACTCTATTCATTGAAACGAGTCAAAGGGAAAATATATATGAGATATTGAGCCCGGTATAATTTATTTACATTTTACAATATTTGTGCATCTTCTTTTTTTCTGTACAGGAATCCTGTGATTACCAGCCATAATCACTATTTGACTCTGAAGCATCAGCAAGTAAGGAGCATGGGTGAGTTGACAACATCATCATCTGCTGATTCCACTGCTCCAAGTAGCGTACGATTTTCCTCCTCCGCTACCAAGTCTCCTCCGTCTGATGTAGCCACGGGTTCGGGTGGGCCAACAAACGTGACCTTGTCAGCATCGCATTCGCAGTCGCCGCTTTCCACTTCTTTAGTTTCCACTGTGTCAGTTTCTGGTGAAGATCAAGGTGAAGGTCAGGGCCGACCCCAACAAAACATTCATCATCATCCCCCTCATCGTAAGCATCATCTCTACCTCAGTCAGGCTAAGAGGGAGAACCATCATGATGACCATCGTCAGTCCGACATGGACATCAAGAGTAGTAATAGCGGTAATAGATCAAATAGTAGAACTTCTGGGTCTCCTTCAACGGTGACCAAAGAGGTTGCTGTGCCGATGGAGACTGAAGAACAGCATCTCAGCGTTAGTAGTAACAATCCAGCGTCCACCTTGCTAATTGGCAAGGTCCCGCCAAAAGTAGAAAAAATGGAAGTGGATATTACGTCGGCTCCACCCCCACCCGCTTCTGCAGCAGCGGGAAAAAGTAATGCTGCACCTGGGGCTACGGGAGAAAGGGGCCATATTCTTCCGAATGGGCATTGGAACACGGATGATACGAAAGAGGAGGATTATCAAATGTTGGCTGTTTACACTGTGAGTGATCTTCCAACAGAAGATGAAGAGCCTAACAGGGCGGAAAGGAGCCTTCCCAGAAACTTGTACCTGAAACCTAGCGGAGTGAACAATGAGTTTGTCGGGGTCTTCTCTACGGATTACATTCCGGTGGGAACTAGATTTGGACCGGTGGTAGGGGACAGATGGCACCCGGATGACGTACCACCAAACACTTGCCGGAAATACTTTTGGAGGGTAAGTTTTTCATCTTTTTTCGTTGCGCACGTTGCCTTTCAGATTTCAAAAGGGATATTTTCAAAATGTTCCTTTGATTATTTTCCCAGGTTTACAAGGATGGGGAGCTCTCTTCGTATATGGATTGTTTCTTCACGGCACGTTCAAATTGGATGCGCTTTGTGAATCCCGCCTTTTCGAGTGATGCCCAGAATCTCATAGCTTGTCAGTTTAAGACACAAATTTACTTTTATACTGTGAAGCCCATTCTACCAAATGAAGAGCTTCTTGTCTGGTATTGCCGCGAGTTTGCGGAGCGCCTCGGCTATCCGTCCAGTGGAGAACTGATGCTCGCTAAACTGCAGGAAACTGTTGTTTCCCCTCCAACAACCGGGCAGAGCAGTAGTCAGCCTCCTTCTGTCGAGCCACCTCCATCAATTGCTTCCTCTAGCAATTCCTCCTCGAACCCGCCTTCCGTGGAGCCCCCACCAACACCACTCGTTGTGGTTTCCAAAGATCCTCATCATCATACCACCTCACCTAATATTCTCTCTTCTCCCGGTAAGGATTCTGATGGTGTTAGTAGAGGTCAACTTACCCCGACCAACTGCTCCGTCCGTTCCGATGAGGGTTACCAAAGTCATGGCCATCAGGATGACGACCCCCTCCTTACTCCCCCTGGTGGGGACGTATCTTCCGGAGGAGAATCCGACTATGATAACAACTATGTGTTGGACTTTAGCACAAAGTCATCCTCCAATTCCCCTTCGTCCTCATCATCTCACGATGAAAGTAACCACGGGGATGTGGCAGGTAAATGTCTTGATCGAACGGGAGAACGTAAGAGCAGTTCTGAAACGGAGTCCACCGCTTCTTCCTCCTCTACATCGGTGCGAAGTCCTCAAGGCAACTCCAATGAATTCAGAAAGGTAAAAATAAAAATGCCCAAGGCATTTACCGCGAACAGGGTCCATTACCATCATCCTCACAAGTTTTCTCCACATCATAATCACCATCATGACAATCATCCCCACGCTGATATGATGATGCTTAGTCCTCGTCATCATCACAAGTTACACCGCATGAAAAAGGAGCCCTCACCCGCTCATGAGCCTCATGACCAGAGTTACCCGGAAAGTAGCAGTCCTGCTCCAGCGGCATCTATCTTGGAGAGCATTCTTCTCCGAAGGAAAATGGCTGGTGGGGAGGCAGCAGCGCAGGGTCCACCATCTCCTCCAAAACCGAATCAAGCCTCGAGCAGTACTCATCAGGCGGTACAACCTCAACCACCGGTGTCCTCCGCTACGTCCACCTCGATAAGTGGAATTAGTGATCCTTACCTGTACAAAAAATCATATCGCTATTCAGCTAGTACCACAAACACTTCTGCCAACAACAATAACACCATCAATCTACCAACACCACCCCCGTCGTTACAAATATCCAGACGGTCTCCAAGTCCTGTTACCATAAATCCGCCTGTGGCTGTGGTTCCACCACCTACCGCATCCTCACCTCCTTCAAGGGCTAGACTCTTGACAACGGTGGTTTTAGATCAAGCAGAAGATTTGGGGCGAAATGAAGCAAAACGTGCACCACCACCGCTGCCACCCCATCATGTTGGCCATCCTCCCTCCCATATTCCGCCTTCTCATCATCATAATCATCATCCCAGTTCCCAACATCATCACTCGCACGGACCATCGCCTTACCCCCCACACGGCGCTTTACCCCCACCACCCTCTCAGGCATCTCAAGGCCACCCACCTTTCTCATCCTCAGCATACCCTCCACATCCATCAGGTTCGCGACACTCGCCTTCTTCTGCTGGTCTTCTCTATCATGCTCACCCGCATCATCAACCCAGTGCATCTCCCGGGTTACAGCCTGGACCCCCACCTCCACATGCTCTTCTTGTTGAATCCCATCACTCTCATCATCGACGTCCTCCAGGAATGGGGTATCCTCAACCTGGTGGCCCTCCTTCTGGTCCACCAACACCCTCTCATACAACTACCTCGGTTCCTTCTCTAATTCCTTCACGTCATCCCCATGACTTCCCTCATCTCGCTCCTACCCCACCTCACGGTCTTCCCTTCCATCCCGATCGAGCTCCTAGACCCTTTGCCGGCGTACACATGTTCAAGGAACTCACTCCATTAATGATATCTCCACCTGGTGGTAGTGGTGGGGGTCTTGGTACTAGCGACTCTTCCTCTGGTGGTTCTCACAAGGGCGAGCATGACCCTGACTCTGACGGAGAACTTTTACACCCGATGACGAACTCAATCTTCAGCAGAGGTCACCCCCTAATAGCGGACCGCCGTCACAGCATTCCACCAGTCCACCATCGGCAGGGTCATATCACGACTATCCTCATTCTGACGATGGTATGTATTTCATTTACCGTTATACCCAATAACACAAAGGCTTCAAAGCCCATAATTACGAAGCCCTAAAATCCCCCAAAAACTTTAAAAACAACAATTGCACAACCTGTTTTTTTCTTCTGTTCTCTACAGAAATGATTGACGTTGAAACTCATGAAGACTCAATGTCATGCTCTTCTCCCCCACCCATTATGCTGAAGCCTGTGCAGGTTGACGTGGACATGGGCGGTCATTCTTTAGGGTCGGTTGTCAGGGAATCTGCTGGGGATCATGCTAGGCATCACCCCATTCAGTGCAAATAACTGAGCAAATCGCGAAAAATCTTGAAGTGAGACAAATCATCATCCTTGTCATCCGAAACAAAAAACCAATCAACCAATCAAGTTCTTATTTTTTAATATACAGAAAGTATTGCTATACATAACATAACATATTATTATTATTATTATTACTACTGCTACTATTACTAGTTAATTAAAATTACTTTTATTGTTGTTATCCTCATGATCTTGGTCGCTTTCTCATTAATCTGAGGAGAAAACTCGTCGTTCTTTTTTGTTGTTGTATTTATAACTTGTACAGAGTGTATAATTTACAAAAACTGTATGTAGGGTTAGCTCTGTAGTTTTTTTTGTCATGTCATTTTTATCATCAAATTTTTATTTCTCGGTTTTTTTTCTCAGTACTAAAATGTAAGCATTTATAGTCATCATTTATTGTTAAGATGCCGTATAGTTGTAATTATCTCCATTGTATCTCTTTTACGTTGTAATCGTTACTATTGTTGTCATTGAAGATATATATATGTTAGTTAGCAGTTCGATATTTAGTTTTGTGTAGTTAGAAAAAATTTAGTTATGCCTGTAGTTAGTAAATATATCATCAGTATCATTTCTTTATCAGTTTTACTTTTTTTTAAAAATAAGGTCATAATTATTACGTGCATGCATGTTGGTGTATTTAATTTGTGTAATGTTTCCAATCGAAACATCCCGTCGTCAATCATTTTTGTCAATCAACCTTAAATATTGTAACTCGAAGTAAAAAAAACCTTGATCTAAAAAAAGGCTCTACAACAGTCGTTCAGTTGCTGCCGCTGATGCTGGTAAATAATATCTCGAGAAAATAATGAAACATATATAGCGTGTACATGTTAATACATATATTATATATTATTACTATTATTATAATTTTAATACATAGTGATACATGATAACACGGTGTCTTCATTCCGTCGATGAACAATTTTTAAAAATTTCGTATTGCTGTTTGTGCTGGCATATACATTATCATTGCCACTACACACACTGCAATTGTTAATTACTCTTGCTGCTATACTTGGCGCGGTTGCTGCTACGACGACACGGTAACAAAAAAAACTAATTGTAATTACATATAACAGTACAGTGTTTAAATTTTTTAGCTGTTTGCATTAATACAATTTTACGTTAAAAACGTATTAATATTTTGTAGTAAACAGATGTAGTAATTATATAATTATAAATACAGTAATTTAATAGCAGAAAGAGAGGACATTTTTTTTTTCGAAAAAAATGTAGTTTAAAATCATATAGTCATTTTTTTATTTTTAGTTTTTATGCGAGAGTCTTTGAGTTGTTTTCCATTTTTATTGTTTCGACATGTGCTGTGTATTACGAATGTGTTTAAGGAAATGACTATTTTGCGAGGAAAAGAAATTTGATGTAAATGAACAAAAAAAAATCAAAAATAATTGCCGTTTGGAGAATCATTTTATTGTAAATAGATTGTACGGAAGAGGGAGAAGAGAAGAAAAAAATTATTGACAAGAGACTATATATGTAATGTATGTATTACTTTTAAATTTTTTAAATAATACTGAAGTACCAGTTAAAGTGGACGGAACAATATTTATGAATATGATATAGAGTTGAGAGACGTGACAACACAAAAAAATATGGGATGATGAAGAAGAAAAGAGAGAATGTTCATATTTTATAAAATGGTAACAAAGGAGAAATGAAGATTTTAAAACAGTGATACCATATAACCATGAGAGCAAACCGTGTCGTGTCCTTGTTATTATTATTATTAATAATAATCATTTTAGCGTACTTTACAGAATGATACTAAGGGACGTACCAATTTAATTAGCGGATAATTAAAGTAATTAAATGTACTATCTTTATGCTAAATATGTATAGCGCTAGTGTATAAAAGAAACTGAGCAGATTTTAACCTGAAATATTAGTGAATAAGTAATTGTCTAAGATAAAACCATTACGTACATGAAACATCCTCCCGATATAAGGTACATATATATACAGGTACACATTTATGCAGCGTGTCCATATAGATAATCATTTGACAGAGGACAACATTTGTTAATAAATTTGTAAGAAGAATGAGGATGGATATGCATAGGTACCCCAAATCTAAATATTATTCAGCAAGAAATTTATATATTGTACTGTGTAAGTTTTATTGATACGGAGACATGTTAAGTTGAAGTTGCGAAAAGAGACCTTCTTTTTGTGTGCGCAGCGAGAAAATGTAATAAAGATGAAGAAACAAAAGAAAAAGAGAAAATGTCAATATTTTATTGTCATATTGTTCTGTAATGGTTGCGAGAAATGGGGGTGACGTAAGCGACACTGAACATTGAACCTAGCATTTATCCATGTATTGTGCAACTCCATTTTTTAGTATTTGTATCAAGCTTTGTGTCTGCTTTTATTGATTTGGCATACGCATTAAATAATAAATTGAAAATGCATAACTTAGAGCAGAGGAATAACCGCGAAAAGCTTGAAGCTGGTCAGCCTTGAAATAAGCCGGGCTAGAATTTTCCGAGAACTGCACAAGCATAACTTCATGGTAGGTACGATCTTACGAAAGATATTATATTGGCATCATGTTTTGGCTTCCGGTTACATTTTTAGAACTGTTGCTTGTTGGCGTCAGCATAATTTGGAGTACCTATTCACAACATGCATTACATATTTAACAATCACTTACGCTCTTCCAAAAACAGACCTGAATTAATAAAATTTTAAATCGTAAAATATTCATTAAAATGTCGTTATCGATCATTGCCCGGTGACAATTTGAATCATACTCGAATTTAAAAAAAATGCATATACTGGGAGGGATGTGACAATGCCAATCGAACACTCTTGTGTAAGTTACTTTTCAATTATAGAAGCAAAAGGCGGTAACAGGTAATGTAACATGATGTAGGTAGGCACATGAAAAATAAATAAAGGAGCCACGTAGATTCCAAGTTTATCCATTTTGTAGTCAAATAAACTAAATTAGCTTGTACATATGTATTAAACTCACCGTTGAAATTTACTTTTTACCCTAAAATCGATTATTCGATTAAATTAAATAGTTCCAACACAACAGGCACTGAATGCTTGCATTATTTAGCATAATTGTTTTTAAACGACGGGAAATGTATAGACTGCACTTGTGTAATGTTAAAACGTGATAATTTATGATTTCCCACTTTTCTCTTACTGGCATATGGCTAAACTTTCCTGACCACGGTAAACTATAAGATGACGTGTTTTGAACTATGTCCGGTGTTTAACTGAAATGTTGATTGCAATTGTTTTGCACTTTTTTTTTTACTTTAATTCGCTTTCACTTTTTCACTAACTTTAATGTATAAGGCTATAATTAAGGTAGCATAAGGTAATTTTCTCGTACGCTCCACAGTTGACGTAGTTTTACGCGACGTTCACTTATAATACAGATAATGCTAATAAATGGTATATTTAATCACCTATACAATTTGACACAGGGAATTGTTTGAAGCAGAGCTTTGGTTTCAGAGGATAACGTATGTAGATGCGTAGTAGATGAATAAATATCAAATTTATATTCACACGCCGTGGCATTTTAACTGAAATAAGAGGATGAAGAAGTGCAGGGGCCGAATGAATAATGAAATGATGATGAGGAGATGATGCAAATAAAAAATTCTACATCGAACTACTGTTCATTCAGAATGTGCGCTTTATTTTTCCTTTTTCATTTAAAAAAAAGTCGTGTTCTATAAAAATCTATTAACCAAGAACTCCCAAGCCTCCGTTTCCAACTGCGTACCCCTGGGACACACCATACCCTACTGGTACACCCCCAACACCGATTGGTCCTCCCATTTCGTAACCGTATCCGTTTCCATATCCATTGCCGACTACACCTGGGTATGCGCCGCCATATCCATTGCCGACTACACC
>JAHZNE010005644.1:0-14160 GCA_027744055.1 Callyntrura sp. NNG-2020
TCTCTAATACAACGTTGTCATCTGTTTTTGTATAATGGGTTTCCACAGGGTACCCTTGTTTCCTTATTAAATCAACCTATAGGTGATAGATGAAAGCAATCATGTTTAAAATATAACGTGACATATATTTTAGACTGGCGATTTATTTAAAAAGTAGATTTTTTCTTACTGTGGTCGGTGGGTTGGTATTTTTTAATACGATGCTTCCGAGGCCTAAAACACCTCCCAGAGTCCTTGAAATTACTTGTTGCAGTTGTTGAATATATGATGTTGGCTCACTTCCTTGGCTTCCAGTCGATTTAAATAAAATTATTAAAATGCACACTACGTGATGCCAACTGGCATTGTATTTTCTTCTGATTCTGATTTTCATGGCTGTCACTCCTAATAAAGTTTAAAATACCAATGCGAAAATGGTCGTGCAGAGGGGCGGCTGCAGCTATGCAGTTTTCACAGCGTTATAAAAAATCGAAGCACATAACTAAAAGGTCTAATTTCAGCATGTTGAGGAAGACTGGCTTGCTTGATGTGGTGACTTAACTGCTGACTTTTGTCATATCGTTCATATATTTGTCCGGATTTTTTCCATGATTCTCCACTAGTTTCCACTCTGCTTTACCTAATCACTAATCACTTCATATTTCCCGCACTCTCCACATGTAGTTAAAGAGAGAGAGATAACCGTAACCTTAGCCCAGCCAAATTTTAGACAAGCCAAATTCGCAGATCTTTGTAAAAAATTTTTTACCAAAGTCAATACCGCACAACTTAGCATGTTCGTCGCATTGACTAAAATGTTCAATGCAATGGGAATTATAGGAAATCGAAGCACGTTGAAAGTGAATGAAATTTATTATGTTCACATGTTAAATTGCCGTTACTGTTACAGTTACATTACATTCTCTATTTATGCATGCACTGTTTGCATGTTTGCTATGGTATGAGTATTTAAGCAGGATCATGATGTACTAGATGCACCAGCGGCATAAAACGGCGTATCTTGCATACTATATGTTAGTTACATTTTAAATGTTTTGTTTAAATTTACAAACAATGACGAACGCTTGACCAGTGCAGTGATTTCTGCAAGTCTCCAATCCTGGCCCCAATAAACCTTCTCAGCGATTACTATTAAGCACATGGGTACCTAAATTTGGTAATGCTTCTCTCAAGACAATAAGAAGTAACCAAGCTGGTTAAATTGGCAAGCATGCATGCGTGCACGGATATTCTTTTCATTTTACTCACAGGCTTGCTCTTTAAAAATCGCTACAACATCCCATTGTTGATTATACGAGTTGTTAAACTTCGTATACCTGTGTTATGCAAGAAAACATTTGCGAACATAAAACTATGCTAAGCGTCAGCGTTATTATAATTAAAGAGCTGTTGTATGCCATGCGGAGCCCTTGCAATTCTGCATTTCTGCATACTGCAGTGCAATATTAGCGACAGTATGAGTGCAGTATGTGTCGGCTTTGTATAGCTTTTCTTGGCAAAAATCTTGTTTACCCTGGCACGATATTACAGGGTAAATATGTCACTACAAAAACTTTGATTTTAACCTATCGTCAGGTGCAATGAATCGTAAGCAATACGCATGAGGTAATATGAATTACTTGAATACTCACACTACTTCTCTGTATCTCAATTTAAACTCGCAGTCGCAGTACCACACTTACAGTAATTATGTTATATAGTGGGGGTTATACGAGCATCATAACTAACTACGATGGGTATACAACTTGAATCCACGCTCGAATGACATTTTAAACGCTTCTATTCACATGTATTTAATGTTGTTGGTGGTTGTTATTATTTACGTAAGCATGCCCGTACACATATTTACAACAATCGTACAATTTTATTTGCGTAGCGCTACAATCGTAGACAATTCAGTAAAATACTTTTAGATATAGGCATTGTCATTGTGGAAGATTTCCTTCATAATTTCCCATAAATTTTAGAGAGGAGCAAGAAGTTAATGTATTATTAATTTAACTGCACCATTTACCGAGAGCATTCGACATTCGCTTGCTTGCTTTTTTAAAGGATCATGACACAAAAACTAAAGCATTGACTGAGGTTACTTTTACAACATGTATGACGTAGCAGTATAAATATTTTGATCATTGTCACGTAATTATTTCTACAATCACAATTTTCACTTGAAATGCGTGATATAGTCCAATATTGTGTTCTGAGTTGAAATTTTTAATACATGAAATATAGTAATCATGAAGCAAGTTTAGACTTTGTAGTGTGGCTCAGTCGACGTCAAAAATGAATGTAATGTAACGCTTATCGCTATTCACATGCACTTTATTTATTATTACTCTTGCCTATTTTTACAAAATGCAAGTGGAGTGGTCAATGTTACATTTCATGATAACAAACGAAAGAAGAAAGTAAGTATTAATGATTAGTGATGAACTGGCTTTCAAAACATCGAAGGAAAACTTAAAACAGTTGCAGACACTGTGGATCTTGGCAGCAAATCCAAACATAAATTTTCATATCACTTGAACTTCTGTTTTTACTCCTTGTAAGCATTTTTTTAAATACAGCGATCTCATTTCCGTTTCCTGTAATTTTTCATAAAATTAACATTGCTTTTCCCATCAGCATGGATAGCAAATTAGATAATTTTAATACGCTCATTTCGAAATGTTTTGTTATAATTTTCAATATTTATGGATCATCAATGCTTTATGAAATAAGTTATTCTTACTTAAATATGGGGTTAGCTAATCTAACGCGGAAACCTTTGAAAATATGACTGCGTACTACACGCTAATTATGTGTTAGTAGTACAATGCAGAAGAAGACGTAATATGATGAAATAAGGAATACGATAAGGTAGGTCGTTCGTAACATAAAATATCAAAGGTACAGTACGATATGATATATTTAAGTGACGGCAAGCATAAAAATTGTAAACCGCTGAGAACTTTGAATCAATTAAAAAATCCGCCAATTGTTCCGCTTTTTTGCAGATACGCAATGCTTGGGTTCCTGTTCAGCACATTTTACCAATTCATAAGGTACCACCCACCGTTGCAATTTATATTGTAGAATAAAACAACATGAAGTTCTTCCAGGCAAGTCCGTTAAGGTACCTTGCAATCAGTTATTAATTGTGAAAATATATGGAAAATTTTCGCAAATCAAAGGCAACATTCATGCATTAAAAAATAAACAGAACTTAACGACGGGGAACAGCAACGAGTTCATTTAAACTTTTATTGAGTTTACACAGAATCAGTCTTTTTTAATGTACTCTGTACCACATATAAGTACATTGATAATTACATTCATATGAATTATTATTGTTTTCCAGTTTAGTTTCATTGACATAGAAGTGAGATGTACGTAAACTATACAGCTTACATATAGTTGGGACATGTGACCCACCAAACAAACCTACCCATTTAAATTAACACATAGATTTTTTTATGACAGCATCGCATAACATGAAGTAAAATTATGATACAATTATGCCACCTATTGTACTAATCGCCAGCGTATCGTACACTTAAAATGCAGGAATTGTTCAATGATTTTATACAACGTACAGGATAGAATCTGTATTAATAGCCTCCATCCCACATTACTTCTTCCTGTTCCAGTCTATTAAGTAAAACTTTTTGATGAGGAAGAAAAATGTCGTCATGTTCGAAAACCATACTGTGAGAAATGGTTGTTTGTAGAAACTCAGGGCTGATTCTATCCCATACATATTCTTCTTGCGGCCATATTTCCTCTTCTATTTTCTTTCGCTGTCTTCTTAAAAGTCTTATAACATTTTCACGGAGAAGTTTATGATACTCCGATTTGTTTACTCCGCGGCTGTTACGGACTATAAGGTTCAAATAGTACCGGATTGAGTTTATCTGAAATGAAAATATATTTATTTCCAGTAGTTAATAAAAGCAAACTTGTACAAATTTTTGACTTTGCATTACAAGACTTACCCTATCAATATCTTCGTCGTCTATTTCGGTGTCAAATACAACTTCCATAGTATTGTCAGGATGTACTGGAGCTTTACCTCCTTTTGGGTCCGGAACTGTTCCACACCCACATACGATTCCAGTGTACTTACTTTGGTTCCTATCGACCCGAAATTCGACTTTTGGGGAAAATATCATAGTTACAAGAGATAGAATGCCTGGGATAGCTGGCATAACTGTATTGTCACTATAAACGGAGCAAAAAGATGTCAACTTAGCATTTAATGCGATACTGTATCTGATAGCAGTTAAATAACTCCACTATCTATCTATCCATTAGCAGTAATATGATTTTCTTAACATAATTGACTGAAAGCATTTTACAGAAAAAAACTGCACACTAACCGAATCATACATGCTTCGCTTTTGGTCACACTGACATGTGATGCAACAAGCATTCTTGAGTTGGAGGTTGTAGGTTCATGATCTAATAGAACAGAATTAACACTACTATTCTCAACTTTCACTTCTTTGGTGTTACTACATTTTACACAAGCTTGGAAGGCCATTTCCAATGGACTCCATGGACCCTTCAAAGTGACAGGTGTCTAAACGAAAACAATTTAATTTAAACAAACCAAATTCGAACCTTATTCTAACAAATAAAGTCAAATAAAATATTCCCAATCAAAAGTACCCTTCCATTAGTAGGGGGTTCAATAAAATCCAAATCCAAAGAGTCGCCAATTTGCTCAATTCCAGTTGCTTGCTTTTCGTCATCGTCCATAATTGATGCTCTACACCGTTTGCGATGATTTTCCTGATACAAAACCATACATCATCAAGTCATAGTGCATTTCCGTAGATATTTCTATTTAACCATCTATAAAATAATTTATTTTAACCATTGATAAGTAAGGTTCCGGGGCAAATTCCCCATAAAGTTTGCCAGAGTCGTCCTTTGCCAACAAAAGATCATTCAAAGAGTACGGTCTTTGATCTGAATCGCTAAACCCAAATAATTCTCCAATCATCACACTTTGGTGTATTGAAAAAATCTAAATCAAAATCATTTAGTTAAATGATAGACTATAAGCATACGTACTTTCGTATTAATAATAGTCGTAATGTTTTAATATTGTAGCATTTACCTCTACACCTAAATTTGGAGCTCTGTTACAGAATCTTTTCATTAAATCAATTGATTCGGGTGACCAATGCAGTCCATGTACAATATTTGGTCGTAATTCTTTCAAACGACATTCGATGGCCTTTAATAAAAAACGGGTAAATATTATTATATTACAACGGATTGCTAAAAACATAAGACAAAACCATACAGAAACAGTTAAGTGAGTTAAAATACCATGCAATAGGCCTTGGATACTCCCCTCTCCACGAAGTATGGAGAGAAATCGTAAAGACACGAACTTGAAACCCATTGGGAATTACCAAAATCCACAAAATAAACCTTGACGGAAAAAAATAAATGTGAGACAGGGCAAGAACGACTACACAATAGTTTCATTTTATAGAAGTATGAACTTACAAGACTTTTTGCATTTGGATTTGAAGAGTTGTCAGTGCGCAGTACTTTTGCTCTATAATATAACCCATCGAATGGAGCTAAGCAAAGTATATTTGGGTAAAGTTTGTTAGGTGGTAACGGAATCGGAGAAATATTTTTATGTATGAAATCCGTCAGACCCTTCAATTTATCAAAGTCTTGATCAATGACGACCCAGAATTGTGCAGGGGATATAATCTGAACAAAACATAGTAATAACAAATATTTAATTTAAAATATAAGGGAAAAGAAGACTGAGCAGACGATATTACACAATCTGAAGAACTATGCCACTCACATGCTGTACTCTCACTCTCACTCTAGTCGTGTCTACAGGTGGAAGACTCCGTAGGGGAGGGACGTCGGTACATTTTCTTTCCCTCTTAATCCTGTCCCAACGATACATTTCCCTATTTTCATCCTCTGACCTATAACAGGATGAACACAGCACATATAATTGAACTCTCCTTGTCCATTTGCGCACTGGCAATTTTACTACATTAAGCATAATCTAATGTTGCAAGAGACTTACCACAGAACTTTAAATTCCAACGGATCTGTTCTAAGTTGTCGAAGTTTTATGGCCCTGAAAATTCCTGTATTAAAAGGTCCGATTGTGTCGCCAGTTGAATTGTCAAAAATAGCAAGAACTTTCTGTCCATCGAACTTAACAGAGGGTACACTAACACCACAGGATAGGTAGTCGGCTACGTGTTTGGCATATCTACATGTTAGGTAAGGTGAAATTAATTGAAAAATGTTTTTGCATTATTGATTATGTATTTTATTTGGTTATAGGTTCAACTAAAGTACCACAGTACTTACAGCTTTCCTTTCTGTGAAGCCGGAAACCCTTTAAAAAATACCGTGCGAAACACGTCATGCCCGATAACTTCTTTGTTGATTTCTCTCTCGTATTGACGCAGGTCCGGACGTCTTCGGAGGAAATAGTGTGGGTAGAAGGCTCCCGCAATGGCAAGCTTTTAATATGGGAATAACGATACAAAATTTCATTTGATTCTTTTAAAAGAAATTATTTAATAATAGATAAATACCTTCAGGAATAAGCCTTGTTCTGAACTCAATTCAATTGACTGCGCATTCTGATCAACTGACAAAGAGTAACTGTCGGTGATTCCTAGTCTTTTTAATCTTTCTTCCAACAATTCTACGGTGGATTTAATTTCTCTTGAATAAATAAGGATCAGTCAATCAGTACTGATAAAACATTACAATGAAACTAACAACATGTTTCAGTTCAACTTATAAACTGTTATCTTGTTAACTAGACATACCTTAGAACAGGAAGATGCACCATCGCACCTTTAGCCCATTTATACTCTGTAAACTTTCTCCGGTCCCCTGGAATAGCTCCACTCTCGGAATAATTCCGAATCCAAAACTGCAATTCACACAACAATATAGATACAAAACTATGACATACCATACGCATAAACATTATATTATCAGTCGTTTCGTATGCCAAATTTTAAACTTTAATTTTCGGACATTCACAAGTTTCAACAAGCAAACATTTTTTTGACTACCTTGTAAACATTGTACAACGCAAAGAGATCTGAGAAGCTTTTCTTGGCATGTTTCATTTTCTCCAAATATGTATCCAACTGCTTCTGAAAGCCGGTTTGAAATAAGCTTTTGACGCTCAAACCCGCGGCTACAAGCATTCATGAAATATGCTCATTTAATTTATGCGTCAGTAAATTATTGGTAAAAAAATCAGCTCAATAGATAGCCCTGCCCCTACCAATTATAGTTGCCTCCTGCATTACACCAAAGCAATGACCCAACAAAATGAGTCGTGTACACTGTTGAGGAATCGGTAGATCAGACATAACCTTTCCAACAAACGTTAAATCGCCATCATCAACAGTGTACGATGTCCTCCCTGTCGTCTTGTCTTTCATTTCGATTGTAAGCGCGCCCAACTGTAAAAATACAGGCATAGTTATGGAAAAGTCGAAAATACTTTTTGAAACTACTTTTTTTTACCTCTTTTAATGTTGATACTGCGCGTTGGATACCGGATATTTTTGGCCTATCCAAAGCATCCTTTAGTAAGTTTAGCGGAGAGTCAAGGTCAAACTTTTTACACATTAGCACTACAGTCTCAAGGTTCGATCGTTGCATTTCTGGTTGAATCTGAGTTTCTAATTTCTGTGACGCCATAAAGTATCAATTGAAAATCACATATCACATACACATAGGTGATAAGGATAACAAATAATTCAAATCTACGAAATAAATAATATGAATAACTTTACTTGATAAAATCTGTCTGGAATGAGCCTGTAGACCTTTCCATCAGCGACTCGACCAGCACGTCCTTTTCGTTGAATGCATTGACTTTTAGCAGCCCATACCATTCTGAGAGTTGTAAAATTCGTATGCCCATCAACACACAACGACTTGGTCAAACAAAAGTCAATTACTACAAAACAATCATTTGGATATAAGTTTCTATTTCACACAATTATAATTATACGTACACTTCAATTGCCATCTGTGGAAATGACTTACCATACGAAATATCTGGCACTGTTACAGAGCTCTCTGCAATGTTTGTTGACAGGATAATTTTTCGAAAATGTTCCCCAGGTGGATCGAAAACTCGAGATTGCTCTTCGGCTGTCACAGAAGAATGTAACGGAAGAATAGCCCAACGATAAATATTGGGATCTCGAATATCATTGCTAAAGACAAAGAAACAGACAGGATAGTTAATACCACGTTTATTACTTTGCTCAATTATCGCTTAATGTATTTCTTCATCTTAAAATATTTGCCTTGATTCCTTCATTTTTTCTTGCTTAGCCTTCTCAAGAGCACGCTGCAATCTCTTAATTTCCTCCATTCCCGGTAGGAATACCAGCACTGCCCCTCGCTGCTTGGGCTATTGTAAAAAATTAGTAACTACTTTTTTGTAAACATTGTGTCTGTTTATCAGTATTGTGATATTATTCATACCAAACGTGTACTATTTCTCAAACGGGGATCCGGGTTATTTTCACGTTCATCTTCATCCATGCTAATAATACAACTGACACAAATGTCATAAATTTCCTCTTGGATCATTGCCTTTTCCATATCTATATTCCCTTCCAGAACTTGCAACTGATCTGGCTGTACAAAAAAGTTCATACAACATTGGGGGTTTAGTTATAGAAGATTGTTTACACAAATACACATGTGTATACATGGATAGTTACATGTACCACAGGAACTAGCGTAAAATCAATGTAATCAAACCTTAGTCATGAGGAGGTGATCCAAGTACAACTCCTCCACTCTGTGACGTGCCACAAATGGAATTTTAACAACATGCGGTCTAATTTCCTCGCCATCTCTCTCAAATATGAAGTAATTTTCAAACTTTTTAGTGTCAATAGTTGCAGACATCAGAATCAACTTTATGTGCCTTTCCTTTCCTTCCCTGTCTGCGGACATAATTTTCTTGATCACCAACAAAAGAAAGTCGGATTCCAAATATCTTTTGTTCTTCACAACACTTATCTAAAATGTACTGTGGAACTTGTGTAGTTTTTCCACAACCTGTAACAAGTAATTGAGTTAATTTTAATCTTTGTCTAATTTCAAATCGGTGTATGCAATACAAGTAACTTTTTAAAGCTTTTGTCAATGCTCGTACAGTTTTAGATCTAAATACGCTGTATTTATTGATGCATACCTGTGAATCCTTCTATTATAACCACACGAGCCTTTTCCAAAGAATTAAGGATCTATATGAAAAAATAAAATAAATTTGCATGATTATTACATATAGTCATAAAAACATTAAGTGCAAAGTGCAATACTTAATATTGAATTGAACTATTTCATACATGAATCTTCTTCTCGTGTACACCTAATCGTGTTGCGTCCACCTTTCTGCTTTTAAAGTCATATTTCGAAAATACAGTATTACTTTTGAAATATCTGGAAAATTTTTGACTGTATGCCATTTCTTTCTCTTGCTTCTCGTAGTTTTCCACATCAGAGTCCTCACTGTCTTCTTGGACATCCTGACAAAATAAGATATGATAACAGTTTATAACAGGTCAAATATTGATTTACGCTTACAAACGCTTTCTTCTTTCTAAAAAATCTTCATTACCTTCACATATATAGGAATGGTTTTAATTTTATCTCCGTCGTCTCCTCCATATTTAAGTTCATCTTCTGGTTTGTGGGAGTGATAATGCGCCTCCATTGGTAAGGTAATGGGTTTATGCTTTATTTCAGAAGTCATAGCTTTGGGAAGTTGTGCACTAGCTTGTGGTGCCGATGTGAAAGAAAAGAAGTTAGACACTCCTGGTTCACCCTCTGTAGTAGCGGTTTCTCTAGTTCCATCTTCTTGATTTTTTTGCGTTTCGCAAGGATCTGTCTTAACCAGCGGTAGTTGACCACTATCTTGTTCTGCTGTATGGTTAACGTTAATCTGTGGGGTACTTTCTACTTCGGACGTTATTTCCTCAGTGTCAAGTGTATGATCGAACACATCGGCAATACTTATATTTACATCTGCAAGAGAATCGGGTGGTAAGGTCTCTTCAGTTTTAACATAAACATGATCCTCCTCCTGACTTGTTCTCGGTACAGGAGGAGTAGGAGGGCCACCCTCGTCTTCACATTCAAATTGTTCGTGGTCCCTATCCGTTGGCTCAGTTTTTATGCGGACCCTTCGTCGTTCATCTCCTCCACTTGTATCCGAGTCTCGGCGTCTTTTCTTTCCAGCTCTAGGATCCACTATACCAGCGGGGCTGGGTCCATTAATATTTCTACTAGACATGATTGACGGTTTTAATTGTTAGCTGGTGTCGGTGTCAGACTTTCAGCCCTGCCTGTCACTACTGACTGAGAACGACTAATATCACTAGAACTTTTCCATTTGTTTTATTTTCATAACGTTATCAGTGTTGTTTCAACCAGATCCCAGATGTCAGTTAACCAACTAGAAATTATTCCACATTCATTCTTTGCCTTTCACTTAAATTTTGTTTCGCTTTTTGAACTTTTCGTTCACGTCACATATAACTAAACCCCTCTACACTATTTTTTTTAGAAAAGAGCAAATTGTTCTTGGGTAACAGGGGTTGGACTGGACAGGAGTCACGGTCCAAGGCAGGGTAGGTACTTAATTTTTTTAAAAATAAAATGAGTTATGTCATGTACAAACTAAGGGACCAGGAAGAAACTCTTCACAAATTATGCTTTGTTGGTGCATGTATTGGTTCATTATATTATATGGTTGCTGCAACAAATAAGGAGAATTAAAATCACACCTAAGGCCCAACGTTCAAAAATGAAATTGTAGTGTTCCTAAAAGAATATGATAAATGTTACTTTGCTATTTTTGTCCACTATTTGTATTTGAAACATCAGTAGTGGTAGTAGCACAGCTACAAGCAAGGGCAAGGACGAAAGGTGGTGTTTTGGTATTATGATATTGTTTGTTTTTTTGCTCATTTCTTGGGTTGGATGAGACAAAATGAAAGAAAAACATGCAATTGTACTATGAATGATATATCCTATACAACTGCAACTATACAACTTGTAACATGCGTGCGTGTGCAAGTAAAAGTAAATATTGCGACTCGATCTCGAGTCTTGAGCGTTTTATGGCGTTGCGCTGCAAGCCTGTTACTTATATATGCTGTTATGAAATTCAGTTTGCAATTCCGTCAGCCAGCACAAGCAATGTACAGTACACCAGGCACTAGGCAGGAGCAACAACAACAAAGAAAGAGTGCAAATAAATGCAACTGTTTAGTCTAGCTAGAATAATACTACTAGCTGCGTTACATGGATAACAAAATGAGCTTCGATATGGTGGGAAACAAACCAGAATGCGTTGTTTCGAATAAATGTATTTAGAAAAACCATGCATGAGTTATTCAAATTCGAATAATTGCATTTAAATCTTTTTTGACTCCAATAATAAAATTCAAAATGAGCATTCCTGTTGCGGTTTACTTGAGTATTGTTCCGTTTTCCTGGCATTCAATTTATGTCATATATGTACTACCACTACACACAAGTACACTACAATATTAGTACCGCTGCCAACTCTGTAGGATTAATTACGTTTCCCTTTAGCCATGTCATTCAACATTTTTGACAAACGCAATATATAAATACTGAATAAATGCGGAATTTAAGTAATTCCCAGACAGCTAACCCACATTAACGGAGTTGTGAAACTTTAGAGAAGACAAAGATGAGCTATTTGTGTACGGCATACGCACGGTTGATGGTTCGACTACAATGATAACAAACTAGCAAACGATATGCTTCAAGTTGAAATAAATTATAATTGTACAGATATAAAATTGTCATTTATTAGTACATTATATTTTATATAAATGGGATAACGCAAACTTGTACACATTCATTACTAGCTTTCTGATTATTACTCCATATGTGCACATATAAATACAAACTTGCACATATAAACATTTACAACGACGGAAGTAAAGATCTAACATCAACGAACAACTGCACTATAGTATAATGCAATTTCTTTCCAGACTCGAAACTAAAACTTGTATTTGTTGGAATATTTTTGTAACGATAGGATAATGCGTTGCTTCTAAATAAACTTGACTTGAACAACAATGTAGTAACAATTATTAATGATACTATACCGCTAAAAGTAACACTTAAATTAAGGAACTAGTTACTGATGACTATCGTATATCCGCAATTCATAGTTCATACTACATTGGCCATCATTACCGCGTAGCTGAAACTAGAATTACATTTGTATCATAAAAAATCTATAATGAATAAAATTATTAATATGTATGTGATTATTCCTGTATAAAAGTATTATACAAACTCGTTATATATAGAATATAAATCGCCGATGGCCAGGAATTGCAAAACCTTAAGAGTCACGCATCCGTGCTTATTGTACTGCATTAAGCATAATTAATGCGATACTATATAACTATAATACAATTAATATATAGTATAGTTAATTTAAGTAATATAAATTATAATTGACAATATGGTTGTTCGATCAATGTTGGCCTCCTCATTTACTTTATTTTACACTTAGACCGAATAGCAAAACTTTAGGATTAGAATATATGCAACAACGCTTACTCTAAATATTTGGACGAAAAATAACCGGTACTAAAAGGAACACAAAAACATTATGATTATTTCAGTCAACTTAACACAGCACCAGTTGATGAATGTGGGCACCAATGAAGTCAGTCAAGTCCGAACAACTCCTTATTGCTGAGAGGGCAAATGAAAATACATGTCTGAGTTCAGCCCAAGATCCTCCAGTCCTTCAGCCTTTACGTGATGCGCCTCCATATGGTCGTGAAGGGGAAACACTAAAGCAGCGTCTCTTTCTGTAGTTTTTCCAGCTTTGCCCATAGGTAAAGACCACTTGTGAGTTTGCACTGGCCATTGTTCTTCCATTGTCTCACGGTCACGTTCGAGAAGGCTACAAATTTCAAATGAACAATAATACATACTGTTTTTGGAAAGCATTATTTTTTTACCCAAAATTTCATTAAAAAGTATGTACCTGAACGCTTCCACTCTCATGCGATCACGTAAATTTCGAATTTCAGTATTGTTGACCTTGTCAGATAAAATTGAATTCATAGCTGAGCGAATGGAATTCACCTGAAAATAGTATTAATGACTTCATACACACTGTAAATAATTGAAATAAAAAAACTTTAACAAAATATTTACCGTACCAAACTGACATCTTCGTTGTCAATAACCGTGTCAAAAACTACTTCCATATCATGGTCGGGATATGCACTATCACCTGCTGTAGGATCAATTCCCAGTCCAGTTAAACATCCAGTGTACATGGTGCAATCATCATTTACCCTAAATTCGATTTTAGGACAAAATAGCATCGCTAGAAGTCCGGTTAGTCCTGGAATAGGCGGCATTACAGTTGTTTCTCTAAACCGCAAATATAAATGCATCATTATAAATAGGATTCAATTTTTTTGTAATTACGAACCTAAGTTTACTACCTTGCTAAGATATTTCCTGAGCGTTGAGCAATCGCCACATTAGCAGCAACCATAAGACGTGCCGAAGGTGTGTTCGGATCAGAGTCCAGAACCACTGAATTCAGACTGCTGGAGTCAGTAATAACTTGCTTCAAATGCGCAGAACCACACAAAGCTGTGAAGGTCATCTCCAGTGGACTATGTGGTCCTCGCAAAGATACCAATTGTTCAGCGTCTTCCCCTAAATTCGGAGGATCCAACCAACGTTCAGGAATCATACAGTCATTTTGTTGTTGTTCGAAAGTTTTTAGGTTGGACAACACATCCGAACGAAGATCATACTTCATTCTTTCTCGAATGACGTGGTTATCCTATGAAAGAAGTTAAAGAAAGTTACATCAGAACTATCTACTATAACAGATTCCAACCAGCGTACAATAGGAGATAGCCTTTTAATTAGATCTTTTGCAAAAGCAAGGTGCTATTTGGCAAAGTGCTCCAGGGGAATTTATGGATTCTGCGCGACCGCTTTAAATAAAATACTACGCTATAATTTTCAAATGGAAATTAGCTTACACGAAAAGTATTTGGCTCTACAAACTTCATCGCGTATTTTTTACTCAGCAGCAAA
>JAHZNE010005645.1:0-23284 GCA_027744055.1 Callyntrura sp. NNG-2020
AGACTGCAAAAGGAGTCTCAAAAATATAGGTAAATAAATATATAAGATAAGACCAAGAATGCCTTGTTATATACATATATCGAGTTGCAGGCCCACGCAGTTTATTATCTGCTAACAGTACGAAAAGCATATTATGTTTCGTGTTCAAAACAAAATGTATTAAGTATCCCCCAATGATCGCGAAACTTCAGGTAGGATGAATAACATGGCGAATTATAAAGGGAGCATTATACAAAAGCATTGTATGCATATTGGTAAGGAGCTCGCTTTTTTCGTAATTTAACCTTTTGTTGATCCAGTCCTTCACCTGTCCATTTGCAATATACGTGTAACGATATTTATCTTGCTGGTTGAATTGTTTCAAAATTGCTTTTGTCAGCGGATGCGCGACCAGAATTGAAAATCTGGAAAAAGTAATACAGTCGTATATACAGCAAAATCTTATTACATTGGAACATTATACAAAACATTCAGGACAGGACACAGGAGAAAGACATGCTTTATCCTTTTCATCAACAAGGCCAACAGCGGGAGGGTGTTGCAGTTGTGACAATTTTCCCAGGAAATGGGTGGTGATCGTCAACATCCCAAGAATTTAAATTCAACCTAGCCGTTGTTCCCTTCAACGTGTCACCTTTACGGAGATTTTGTCATGATGCCACCACTTAACTTTCACACTTTTATGTGTAGCTCCATGTAAAGAAATGATCACATTAACATCTCGTCCCCTCCCAGATACGGGGAAACATCTCCATTTTATTTCTTCCAGCAGAATAGTATTAAAACACTTTTTATAAAACAAAATCCGAGTTTTACCCTGCTTCCAGCTACATCTGAACCACTATATTAGTAAACACAATCTCTACAAATAAACTACAAACTTGTCCGAATTGTAACATATTCCGACACAATCTTAACTGAAACCGTGAAGTACAAAGTGCTATTGAGGGAATGCATAATATTATACTACATCTAGATACAAAGGAGACGACGACACAATGGAAAAAGCGGGGGTAATGTATACAGCTTATATAGTCCAAGCCTGGAAACCAACCAACCAACCAAGGTAAATTTCTCTTGATGTAGTTCTCACGTTGTCTCACAACAGGCCACACAGCATGCAAAACTAGGATGACAGAGAGAGAGAGAGAGGGAAATGTGTGTAAGCAAAAGAAATATAGTAATAAGAAAGCAACTCACTCTTTCATTCACCCATTTTAACCGACACCAAAGACCATGGCATTGCTGACTGCTTGTGTGTGTGTGTCTTCTTGTCTTGAGCGTAGAGACCGTTCAACGTAGGCACCTCCACGCGCTAAAGAAACACAGCAGCAGCAGCAGTAGTAGTAGCAGCAGCGGCGGCGGCAAAAGGCAGAAGTAGTGGAGGAAAGTTACCCAAGCTTTAGTCATTTTCTCTGTACGCCTTTCCATCCCTGAGCTGAGCCAGCTCAGCTTTCATTCTGTAACGCAATTCTGTGGTGAAAGGAGACTCATTATTTGTTTTCTCTCTTGGTCTCTCTCATTCATTTCTCTGTAAAGCTTTCGCACAGCCTCACTTCGCCCATAGAGCAATATATAAGGGAGAAAAGCTGTTGCGAGACGTAACTACAACTATCAAAACAGAAAATGGGATCAGAGTAGACAAAGCCTTTTTGAGAAAAATACAAACGGATGCAACGTTTTCCTTACTTTTTTTCTCGACGTCGTTGTCCGTTGTATAAATAACGTTTTTACATTTCCCCCAGACTAAGGAACAACGCACGCAACTAACAGTATATATGTGTGTGTGTGTTTGTACCCAAACGCCGTGGTAGATTTCCTGTGACTATTGAAACAGTGATAAACCCCAGCAAACTGTGTGCGGTTGCGGCTGCTGTCATTTATTGTGAAAAATGAAGTTATTACTTTAAAAAAATAAACTCGCCGGTGGTGGTGAAATAAAAAAGGACGGTATAAACTGTCTGGAGTGGTAACATATTAGAACCGTAGTCGCGGCAGCTTTACCGGCACCTTGTACTCGACTAGACTTTGACAATGTGTCCACAAAGCTGGTTGCTATTAAAAGGATAATATACCCAGAAAAGCGAGCAATTTCCAGAAATAACAATAATAATCCCAAACACTTAAAGCTACAGAGAACTATGGTTTGTAACACCGTCTGTGATATTACTGCTGTATGGTGCATGGACAAGAATGATTACAAATTGTGCAACAGTTGTTGTTGAATACTTCAAAGTGTGCATACTATCAGTTTGTAGCAAGCTACTACACGAATGAAAAGTTTGAGAAGGTAGAGGGGTACGTCTTTATGTAATACTTTTTTCAAGACTTGAAGGAGAAAGAAAGACTCAAAAAGTTGAGAATGTTTGTTTTTTCAAAAGTTGCCTCGCCGAGAAATTGCTGCCGACTTTAACGCCAACAGAAGGATCACTATAAACCGTATAGACTATATCCTACCTTTAAAGGGTACTTTATATTCCACTTTAAAATCAGCAATTAGAAGAAATTACTAGAAGTGGCAGTACATGGTAAGTGATCATTTGTGGTGACAACATCCTTTTTCTCAAAAAGAGTAATAAGCGTAGCAGGGGGAAAATGCGCTCTTTCATAGTTTTGACGATCGCGGGATAAAACTTTGACAATTCTGCAGCAAACCGAGACCGTTTTAATTTCTTCGGTGGTTTCGTGCAAATCACTAGTACTCGTACCATTATTCATCTTCTGGAACTCTTATTAGTCCTGTCGGGAAACCACCGCTGGATGAAGTGTGTTGATCGTTTAGACCACAGTTTATTGGTAAGTCACTTTCTTCCTTGCTTTCTTTTCTTCTCTTTTCGCCTGTTAGCGACTCTCATGAATATATTACAGCAACTTTTCTCAAGTGCGTTACGTGACGGTTTCACGCACCAAGTCACAGAAGAGAGAGATACATAGTTTCAAATACATAAAATGTTGCTGGGAAAGATAAAAGTCGTTGGATAGATGACGGTTAAGCAGTTAAACGCACGAAGAAATTACGAGTGGAGCTTAGTAATTAAATGAAATAATTAAAAAGGAACGTGTGAGATAAAAAAAAGGAGAAGAAAAGACGTGCTTTGGGTATTTCTCCGCTCTGTTCCTTATTGTACATTGTACAGTAGACAGATTACCAATTTTGACACACGTCTCAACTGCACGTTAGCTTCTTTTCACCTACAAACTGCTAACCCTTTATAGTCTTTATAGTTGTTAAACTGAAAATTCGCTGGAATGGGTAGTCTCATGAAAAATGTAAATCTTCTCTAGTTTAATGTTGTGTTGATGTGATATTCTTCTACGCGAGTGTTTCTCTTTTCTCCGAATACTCATGAATATGGGAATATGGGATTTCTTCCTGGAAAAGTTGATGATTTTTTAGCAAATATTATTTCATCTTTTTTTTGGGTAGAAAACTTTCTTTTTGGAAATAGTTTAAATTCAGTGTATATGCAGTTGCTGCATAGACGATTTACGTGTTGAAATACTTTGCATACCGCGTTGACCACATGAAGTTGTCGTTGAAAACTTTCTCCGTGCAAATTTGCATATTATGCATTCCATAACGTTTATCCACAAAAAACTTTTCTGGCATGAGAAAGGATTTCTGGGGATGATGCTTTTATAAGATTTCTATTTTGAATGCATTATTGATACTAACCAGAGAGAGATGGGATCTGGGATGTGCGGTTTACATTGTTGACAGACTTTGGAAAAAGTGGAATTCATTACATCTCTATTTTCTATCATATTTTAATATTCACAACGCTTTTTATCTTTTGGATTAAATTAAGATACTTTATACTTTTTGTAAAGCCTTGTCGTTCAAAACCTTTGTTCGTCATCTGAATATTTGAAAAAATAATCCCTTTTGTTAATATTGTTCATGGCTTTAAAGGGAACAAAGGTGACATGCACGATGCATATGAAAGAACGCTAATCAAAAAATTTTGTTCTTTGATATGGATTTTCCCTTTGAAAATGTAATATTACCTATTTTTGTGTACCAACTCGAGAGAAAAAGTTGACTGTTGAATTTTCACTTTCCCTTCCCTCTACCTCTTATATAAGCCTTCTAAAACCACTAGGAAGTAACGTGTTAAATCTTTAGCCATCAATTCGCATGGCATGGTATAGCAGTCGTTTTCACGAAAAAAAAACTCGGTTAGCAATGTCACGATTATAAAAGTACTCGTGGGTTCAAGCCTTCCAGTTCATCACTGTACACGCAGAAAGGGGCGCTACCATCGTCATTACCACTACGGCATTCACTTGAATTTCATCAAAGAAAAAGTTTTACTGGGATTCGTGCTCGCTGGAACACCACCATTATTGGATGCTGACTTTGGTATTTGAACCAACGCTCGGATCTCATTTTGATTCTGTCTTGAAAATGAACAGGTCAGCATTTCAAAGGCGTCACTGCTGCCATTGAACGAGAACATAATTCTATCTCTAAAAACACGTTACCTCCTGCTTGAAAATCTGTAAATGCGTAAATATTGGTCGTTCCTAAATTACTTGCTAGGAGGAAAGAGAAAGAGAGGAAAATACTCATGGACAAGTCGTTTCCCGCAAAAGGGAAAATACGGAGCAATCTGCAATCGTCCTCACAACTCCAATCCCGGAACAAAGACCAATTTGACGAAAAAAATCGTACGTGTGTATTTCAGCTATTTTGTCAATATACACAATTGGATCTTTAAAATTCTACGCTACGCCTGTCGTTATGTTTTTTTCTCGTGGATGAAGCCCTAGACTGAATCCGGCAGAAAAAAAATTTGAATGTAAATACAGATTTCATGCGACTTTCCTTCTATTGCCGAACGCTGACTGTTAAACGTCTGCCGCCTACATTTTTTTGAAGATATTCCACATTTCTACCTTGAATGTCATTTGAGCACGTAATTGAAAGTGAAATACCCTTTTTCCAGTAATAAAAGCATCTTTCTTCCTCTTTGCCCCACTCAATCTTATAAACTTTCCATTTCGAATTTATATTACATATTTCATACCAAATCAGCAGAGAGGGTTCTCTTCCGCTAAAAATGCAGTACGTACAAAGGAAGCCAGCAGGGCATTCATTGTATAATATTGTATAATATTGCCAATTCCCATTGTACTCTTACTATTTCGGTACAGCAAGTTTTCCCATCTTTTGTTCATAAGGCACGGTTCGTTGTACCAGCACGTATTTTTTACTCTACTTTGAACACATTTATTCCTTTTACGAGTGAATCATAACGGTATTTCATGTCATCAAAATCATTTTTATATTTGTTGCTCTGATTTCGTTGGTTGGTACTGTTATCTGGTTAAAAAGTGTGTGTGTCTTTTTTACATTGTTGGTAAAACTGTGTAGAGCACAATTGTATTGAACTCCGCTTTTTTCTCGTGCCGCTGAAACATTCATTGTGTTTAACGTTTTTTATATACATTGTACTTTCCCAACTGAAATGGAATGAAGGAAAAGAAAAGGAAAAGTGGATTTTTGCCTTAAAGGGAAAAAAATCGGAGTAAACACACAATAGGTGCATAGATGCAATCACGCAGAAAATCACTGCATGGCCTGTTTTTTATGCTGTGTGCAAGATATTTTTGTGTCACAGTCTCTGTTCATCTCTTTCTTCCACTCTCTCTCTCTCTCTCTTGCTTTTTCTTCTTACATTGAATACGTGTCTGTGTTCATACTCTTTTTTGTGCACATCGTATCTCAAGTTAGTACGCACTAAGCACAATAATTCTTTTTATAACATAACTATTATTTTATTCTTCCGAAGGAAAAATCCTTTGGCTTTTTACAACAAACAACATTACGAGTTGCCTGCCTTTTGACGGTCTGTCCATGATAGTTCATAGTCCATCCCATCAGCAATAATATGGCCGTTTTACGGAGCAAAAAAGGAGAAATGGAGAAAGAGAAACTGTTTTTTCTCTGTATTTCTTTTGCCCTCTTCGGATTCCTCAATCTCCCCTCAGCCAGTACTCGTCGTCAATACACAAAAACTTCTCTGATGTTCTCTGTCGTTCTAAAAGAAATACTTTCAGGAAAGACTATGGATGAAGAGAAGCGTTGTAAATTGACAGAAGTAGGTATACTGTTGACATTGTCATCGACAGCCCATACAATGAGAGAGTAGCACTAATCTTACGTTACAGAGTTGATGTTATTGAAAAAGAAAGTGTACAAAGACAACTGACTAGTCAATGCGACTCTTTTAGAGTCAAATTTAGTGTCATATTACAGTGAAAGCTGTCGACTTGAGAAGTTGGCAGCCTTTGTAGTTTTTACACTTATTACCTTACACAGGGTGGAGGCTCGAAAAAAATACATAAAATCAATCGACTCCGATTTTGTGCTCAAATCCTATCAGCTGGCTTCTTTGCTGAAATTACTTTCTCGCATTGTTCGAGTGCAATACAGGAAGAACGAAATAACCTGAAGAAAAGAAATTGTACAGCGACACGGTAACAGTAGTAAGCTAAGCACGAAGAAAGTCTAACCTGCGTGATTTGATAACGGAGCTGGAGGAAGGATAACCATACTTGTTATTCATTTGAGCCTGCGTTATAAATGCTGTAATCTTGTTTACCTTGACATAATGCTCTGATTCCTTTTGCCTTTGAGGGTGGCGGTCGCCCGATAAACACAAAAGACTATCGAATAACACTCCCATAAAACATTTACATGTTAATGCATTTTCAAATTCTTTTCATACCGTATCGATAAAGAAACACGAAGAAACAAAAGTAGCCGTAAAATTTGGTACATTATCGTCCCTGTTGTGATAAAATTGTAGTATTATCGTGTATCGTCTGTTTTCTCAACCATTACGCTCATTCGAGCGTGGAAATATGAAGGTTTGATGCAGAACAGGGCTGTATATACGAGTACATTATCCCCATTCCCCAGAGAATTACCACATCAAAACATTTGCCATGTGCCTACACATGAGTCATGACATATTCCCAATAAGATTTTCGAAGCACCTCAGAGTCAGTACTACCTGCAACTATGGTCATCAGTGCGGCACCCACATGGCTTTATAGGGGAAGCTAGGAGTTCTCCCTTCGCCATTATAGTGATGCATGCAACAAATTCCTACAAGTGACTTCCACATGAATCACGAACTTGATGTACATGCTTATTTTCTTTGGAAAAGGCACATGTAACACTCGACACGGTAATACCACAATGTTGTTGGCAATGGTGGCTGGTGTGAAAATGAGGAATCGATAAGCAAAAACATATGAAACTACTCAAAGTTTCCCCTTGTTCCTTTTTACTGCTACCCGTAACCCACCAACACGTTTCCTCTTTCTGCCTCGTTTCCTTTCCTCTCTTCCATCCACGTACACTCTTTCATGCAACACCTAAATCTTTTTTTTTCTTGTCTATTCACACATCTTCCTTTTGTTCCTTCCAATATTGTGGGGGAAAGTTGGAAGGAAAGGTTTATTGCGCTAGATGCATTTACAACAATTCACCCCAGCTTTTTAAACATAACCTGACTACAGGAATAGTACCGGAAAAAAGAATAGCTTTTGGCAACCCCCAGTTTTCGTCGAGCAATACTTTTTTCTCTATCTGAAAAATGGGTTCATAATGTAACTATACGACAGGTCTTTTGTGCAACCCTCCTGAAGATTCGCGAACTCTTAACCGCATTACGTAAATTTTATAAAAACAAAGTTATAGACAAGAGCGGTTGGAAAAGGATGAAAAAAATGTCGGATTTAGATATTCACATTGTGTCAGTCAGTCAACCACGAAAAATGAATACGTGTCTTCCAACCCAATTTGATTTCACTACACGCTACAGAGCATACGAGTTCTAATTTATTTTCAGTTTTCATACTAAACATGAACTCTTTAAATCAACAACGGCACAGTTTTCTGTATAAACTGCCTACAGCTTCAATAGTATTTTTGTAAAAAAAACCGTGTGCTAGTACTTCGTTATCCAAAATCAAGCAAGTGAAAGTAAAACCTCCCAAAAATTAATTCCTTACCGAGGCACGTCGCCATAATTCAAATACTTATCATGTCTAGATAAGCAAGTCATCGTCATCATCATCATCATTACACAATGCAGTGTATTTCTTGTGTTGTCAACTGCTGCAGTGGGTAGTTGGAATTTGCAGTAGAGCATTTACCAAGTACCTACTGCAGTCATGTATCATGGTTGTAGTATCATGCATGATTAGGGGGAATATGCAATAAAATAAACATTTTATGACGACATTTTACCCGTATGATAATTTCTCTCATATATTCTCTTCATCACTGATTTATGCTGGCGAGGTCGTAAAAACGCAAGTATAAAATCCCTGGTACATATGTAAGTATCTGTACATGCTGCCATTTTCTCGTGGCCGTAGTATAATGCAGTTTGACGCTGGATGCGTACACCGAACGTGATGGGATATATTATGAGAAAAAAATACATGAGAGAAAAAGTGAAAATATACGTTTTAAAAATCGCTATTGAGAATCACTATATCAAACAACGTGTTCCCCCATTTTTGTAGGTGAAGTAGGTAGGAAATATGGAAAGCGAAGGATAAATATTCGGAAGGCATTTTTATACGATACTACCGGAAGTGTTGTGAATGGACGCTGTACGTTTCATTTCCACTTATGACCATGTTCGTAAATGTTTACTGAGAGCGTTTTGTTTTCTCTCTTCTGCTAAACTACAAGAGACTACTACTACGCGTGTAATATGTATAACTACGTCTATATAACCCTGCATATAGAACTGACAGCAAAGCAGGTTTCATAATGCTGAATGAATGTTTAAATCCAGAGAATGTCCATCTGCACGTGGGGTACTTTTCCCGTTCTATTCTCTATTCTTTTAACGAAATGTGCTTCGTTTTACTACCTCCTCACACAGAACACACTCAACTCACTCAATTTTTTCCCTTTCTCTGAAAGAGAACACAATTCTTTCCCGGTTTATGTGAGCGCTTCCAATTGTAATAAAAGACCTTCTTCCTGTGCCGTTGCTGGGCTATCCTTTTTGCTCTTTCCGATTCACTTTTGTCTTTTTTCCTCTCCCTCCATCCGTAAAAGTATCCATAAAACAGGAGCGGGAAAAAGAATAGCAAAAAAGTGCAACATATTATTCACCACCCCTACAACCAACACTATCAAGAGGTAATGTAGAAATATTATGATGATGACTCTCACGGTATATTTTTTACTTGCTTTCTGCTTCTACCTAGGTAGGTAGATATAGTGTAAATGTAATTCCGTGTTTGTACAAGCAACACTTACTCATATACGGACATTATTACGATAGTAGTATCACGAGTATCAGCAAGAGCAGCCCAACATTCATTCATTCCCTTGCATTATCACGAAAGCTTGAAATTTCCATTCACAAGATTCGTGTCAAACGACCCGGTCGTTATCCATGTAACAAGGAGCGAGTAAATCTTCATTCTGTCTGTTCAGCTCGTTTATTTGATCATAAAATCTGTGTACTGTGTGCTAGTGACATTGACCAGACTATGTTGCTTGTACTTTGGGGAAAAACGGTTCTTTCTCTACTTGTACACCAACCCCACTGCAGACGGTTTCCTACTAGGCAGCGCACTGTGATAGTCGACTTGTATGTGGTTTGATTCACCTATAACTTAAATCATGAAAAAAGATTTAACTGTTTTCATATAAACAGAGCTTTGTTCACACTTCTTGCGGCTTTCCTGTTACGTGTCGGGGTAATATACAAGAAAACATGAGTCTCTGGTGTTTTCAAAAGATTTCACCCAGAGAAAGAAAGAAGGAAGAAAAGAGAGGGGAGAATGTGCAACATGCACACCAGGAAAACAGCCTCTAGATAGGGATTTATGTAGATAGAGGGAACATTTTCGAGGTGCATAAACAAAAGCACCTAAATAGAAGCACGGTAAGTATTTATATTGCTGCTGCACTTGAATTCTCCCTGTGGCGTATTACAAACAATTAGACAAACTAGACAAATTAGACACTTATTACTGCAACTATTACAACATCTAAAATCCACACACACCGCACATTCATTCACATTTGCTGTATTTCAAACACGTACAAATAATGACTCAAAAGAGGAACACAAAAGGGTTAACGTACCGGGAAAAGAACTGAAAATAAGAGCGGTGGGGCTCGCATAAGTTATTTAAGAGAAACAGTTACTCTACAGCTAAAGTGGGACACCAACGAAAACAAAGGGGTAATAACGTTCTTGTTCTGTTGGAGTTCTTTTGAAAGAGCATAATATAGCGTATTACTACGACGAGAATAGATCAAATACAACCCACCACGTTGTATATCAGCAAATCAGAATAAGCATACTTGTGTAATATTGTTGCGCGACACATAATGTTTTTGTAGCTAGTTAATCATTTATTTCGGTTATTTATTTATTTTTGGCAAAATTTTCTTCTCGTTCGGTTAAATGAAGTTAATTCTGCAATTCTTTTTTTCTTACCCGGCTCCACATATCATGTCATAAACACGGAAAACCTGCACTTGTTTCTTTTTACTGTCTTTAGATGTTCCTGTCCCGTCGTGGGATGAACACAATTAAATGCACCCTACCGAGCACACAACTGTGTTAGCAGCAGGAATAAGACTTGCAACGCCATTAATACTTAATTATGCATTAAAAATTAAGCAAGACAGTCTCTCCTTGTCGTCAGTGAAATATCTATTCAGGGAATACCTGTGCTATTACGTATTGCGTAGGAAGCTGTGCGACGAACTCCACGATAAGACAATTTTATAGTAGAACTCTTTGATGACTGCAAGATAAAAAAAAAGTTCCTTTGGGTCATGCTTCACTGCTGCTAGTGGCAAGGAACAAAGTGAGTGAAATGCTCAATGCCCTCGTGCTTACCGGTTACGATTGTGCGTCTCCTGAAGAGAAAAGTGGCTCTGGTTATATCATTTCAGAGTTCAGCCATAACTCACGGCTACATTCCGAGGTGTACTCTCACCCCGGCATCATTCTCATCAATCATCGTCATCTATTTCCTAAAAGCCCCTGACCATCTGATCTAGTTTAGTTTTGCGTCACTTGCAGTGTCACGTTAGCTCTCTGCTCTTAAATATTTCAGCATAAAATGCATGTACCCGAACTAACGCCAACTTTTTAAGTGAGTAGCACTGTACCGGTTGTAATAATGTGGTTGGAGTGGAACTGGTGATGCTACCGTCTAAAACTACTTTTCGCAACTTTACTATATACTACCACGGCAGCAGTGTAGTAGTAGTGTTGGCTTCATGGTCACATATATACAGTGCTGATGAGAGAGAGACTCTAAAACTAGGTGAACTATTCAACTTTCACACAACAGACCGTACACTTCGAAATAATGATGACTTGATATCGCTATTTTACTATGCATATCTGCTGCTGCTGCCTGCCGCGGAGTCGAGCATACTAACTAACAGTTGTTATCAACCGTGATGATCTCATTATTACGTCCGTGGGTTTTCAGAATATCTACCCGACCTTTATAAGACATTCATACGAGTCCGGGTGCAGTTGCAGTGTTGGAGTGAAAATGGGTGTTATTATAAACTAATGATTTCAGTTTATTGAGGGCGTAGTGTTGCAAATGATAAAACAGGTGTATGAACTACACACACACCTTATAGTCCTCTCGTTTCATTCCACCCATAAAACTTTCATCTGGAGCTAATCAAAGTAATGAGAAGTGAAAATAATCTAGCTCGCTCCAAAAACCACACTGGATATTATACACTTGTACACACACATGTAGATACGTTTTTGTCGGCTTCTTTTAGCCAATATAAAACGGAGTTGGTGAATGTTACGAGGGTTTATGATTTTCCCTGTAATTTTATGGGGCTATAAGGGTAGAACATTATGACACGAGTAAGTATCAAAACGGCAGCAAGGGCACATATCTATACCGACATCATCATTGCAATCAAACCAAGCACGCTAGAACAATCATCATATCACTAGTCGCTAACAAAAGTTTCCACTCCCGACAACTATCTCTCTGTATCCTAATAATAATCTGAGTATAGGACATGTAGTGGTAAGAACACGAGCTTCACCTCCTCATTAAAACTTTATGTTTTGTATATCACGTCTGACCCACACCGAAATGACTTTAGCTCCGGCTAAATATGTACTAGAAGTTTCTTGGGTGGCTTCCTGCTGCTCATTATATATTAAAATTCCGGTGTCATGACTTACTTAGAAGAAACAAACAACATCGCAAAGTCAATTCAGGAGAATATTGAAGAAGGTATAGAATACATTAAAAGTAGAGTAGTAGAGGTGTGTGCTAGTCTAGGGTTATATTTCCTCCGAAAAGTCTAACAAGTTCTTTATGAAACAGGTGAAAAAGTTGTTCTTGTTTCCTCTGCACTTGAAACCTTTCACACGCTGCACACGTTGTCTACCGTCAGTAGCTCTGAAAAAAAACACTAAATGCACACAAAATAAACTTTTCGCTGTAAAGCCTTTTTCATTTTCATCTCTCCCTGGGCTCGACCCACAGTGGCGTTAAAATAAGAACAAATACGATGTTTTCCAACCTTCTGAACAAGTTATACGATATATTAAAAAATGTCCATTTCGGTGGGAGTGTATATAGAATGTAGATAAAAATGCCAAATTAGAAGTGACATTTCGCATGAATTTCACTAAATATAGGTCGTACTTAGGTAGATGAGAAAAATCATAAAGTTCAAAAGTGACATTTCTTTACGTTGTTGTTGGAGGCAGGGGCAGAAGTGACGGTTTGCATATAAGTATTTTTCACGAGAGTGCATAGATCACGTTCGTACTTAGTACTTACAGGGTCGTAACGATTTGGTTATACTAAAGTGGCTCGTGATACTTACATAATCTATAGCTGGTAGGTATATCTTCATTACCATCTTGTTCCACCGTTTTCAAGATCCATACCTTATTTCCCACCGGCCTCGTACAATAACACAAGATTACGTTTTCCTTCGATAAGACATACTGCTTTTCCCTTTTCCTGCAGGTCATTATAATCTGTTTTCCAGTTTTTCACAAAAATAGAACTGCGTATACGACATTCAACTTGAAGACTTTCTAAGATAGCACAGTGACACATCCCTGTTTGTTAGACAGAATACAATTTGAAAAATGAATTAACGGACATCTCCCTACGGCTGCGTGTTCTTACTGATAACGTCTAAGAAGGTGTACTTGAAATGCCTATATTTGTAGAATAATAGGTGTGATTGGTAAGTGCCTGCTTAAGTACTTCCTACGACGAACATAGGCCGACGCCAAACATAATATATGGATGTTCAGGTAAGATGAATGACAAATGTGCCCCAAAGAGATAAAGATGCTGCTATTGCCATTGTTAGTAAAACCTTCACCATAATCTACTCCGATACATGGGGTAGTAGTATATAAACTGGAAAATAGTCCTTAACGGTTTTTGCTCTTTTGCCAGAAAACTGCCGAGATTGAGCAGTATATATTTGGACTACACTTTTAGCCTTTCAGTGGAACTGAATAGATTATATATTTGACACGACCAATACTGATATCATTCTTCCCATTTTGTACTGTGTGGGTCGGGACGATTATGTCAGGGAAAGCTAATAATTGATTGCTTGCTAGTGATTCAAGTTGTGCTCCACTAACTAGAAACAGCTTACGTGGCTGGCTTTCGTCGCCTCAATGTCAGAACTTTTGTAGTTGATTGATTCTTCAATAGAGAAAAGGAGACTGATTAGGAAGGCCCCCAACAGAAGAACACTGAACATTGCACGGTCGATAAGAAAAGAAATCCTTACATTTGATAACTCTCTCCATTCCGTTCTAATCATGTCTCTTGAAATAAATACAAGGAACCAGAAGAAGAAGGGAATTTTCTTCTATAGGAATACCCTGCCTACACTGTGGGTTTCACCTTAATTTTGCTTTATCACTTTGTTGTTCAACATCTAAGAAGGCATGTCATATCTTCTCATCTAATTTCTTTGTTCCCCCGACGTGTACATTCTTCTCCGAAAAAGGCTGAAAACACAAAAAAGAGAAAAAAATCTATTACCGTTCTTTTACCTTCCACACAAAGACTGTCAATCTAAAATTAAATCGTTGGAAGAGAAAGTCTAATCTATTATGAGAGCACCTCCATCTTCTATCTTACTTTTCCTTCTACTTCTCCTCAAACACTTCTTGTATACGGCTGGATAGCTGATAGTACATGTTGGTTTTTATGAGGACACACTGGTTTATCCCTTAAACCCTATAAAATATATATATACCTCGCGGTTATTACCAAGAACGGTTAAAGTAGTACAATCTAACAAGTGCTTACTCCAACCGAATTTTTGTAAATGGAAAAACACGTCGGAGAATATTAAATTAAAGCTCCTTAAGAACCCCCACACAAACCAGCAGTGTCGTTAAATATAATATTACCTGATAGATCTCGAATGCATTAGGAGTATGAGTAATGCCTACTTGAAAAAATAACATCTTGTCGAGTATTAGAAAAACAAACAGTACAAGCGGCAGCTAAAACCTACGAACTAAAGATGATCAAGTCTAATGAAAAGCGTAGTTGTCGAAGGAAATAAACCAGGAAAAATTATCGGTAGTTGGTCTAATACCATTATCGTAGCATTTATAGAAGCAATAAGAGTGTGTGCTATGTTGGTATTATATCAAAAAAAATCTCTATTTCGAGAAAAATGATAGTTCTAAAAGAGATTTATGAAGCTGTGGGGCAACCACTATCAGCGCCACCGCGAACCAAATAAGCGTCATGATATTTTTATGGAAAAACCGAGTGCGAAACCGAACAATTCATCTTGTTTAATGGCTGGGGTTATAATGTTCCTTTTTCGTTCGTGCTGTTCTCAACCGCGTCGCCGATTTCCATTGTGCTTTTAGCAGCACACAAACAGCCTGTTACTTTCTTTCCGTTTTGGCCAATTTCAGCTATCTGTCTATAAAGGCTATACATTATTTTAACTTTTTCTCATCTTATGATTTTTTCCTTGTCGACGTAAGTGAACGTCTGTTTATACCTCCAAATTTTCTTTCTTTCCTCGAAAATATACGTAAACTATTATTTTGTAGACCACACGTAGTGATGTTATTACGTCTAATAGACCACACTGCAAGGTATAATGTGTGTCGATGAGGATGAAATGTGTATACACAGTAATGCTTACTAGTTGCGGTAATAATATAAACACAAATCGGTTATAACGAACTACTCCTCTCCACAAATATGGGGTAAGAAAGGAGCCGACAAACAATGAGGGTAGTTAGTGAACTCATAACTCACTCGTACATGGTGCTGGTGTAGCGCCACAATGTGAAAAGTGAAACAGTTAAAAATATTTATCGCTTCATTCACTCACTCAATTTCTAATATAGTAAACATCAAAGTCACTGTCAATCATTAATTATGTTCTTCGTAAATATCCTACCGCCTACAGGACTTTTAGTAGTTTAATACGTCAAACAAACACATCTACATAAAACACCACTTTTTCCAGGGTTGTAGCTTGGGGTATTGATTTTATTTCTTTTCTAAGACATTTTTCTTCATATCTCTTCGACAGTCACAATAGCACACAGTTAACATTTTTTCGTTCTCACTCTCTTTTTCTCTCCACTGCATCGTGTCGACAACATTAATAATCTTAAACTTTGAAAGCACCCATCTGCCTCCATTTTGTTGATAATAAAGCTTCCTTTTACGCGTTATTTATCGCAGAGAAAAGTCCAACAAAAAATTAATATTGATCGATTCCCCTCCTCCAGCAGATTGTGTCGAGTAAATAGTACTATCATCAATGTTTAATGTGAAGAAAACACCTTACTGCCAACGTTCCATCTTTCACCGGACTTTTGTATTTTGAGCGAAACCACTAAGTATCCAGTTAAGTTAAAGTAGTTTGTATAGTCTATTAGCGACGCTCATTGGCGACGTGAAAGATTGTTACATTCACTCCTTTGATGTAACAACAACAGGTACTGCATATGCTGCTACCGTTATACGACCATGAAAGAAATTAGTTTGAATGTATGACGATTAATTCGTTTACCCCTGGATTCTGGAAATGTGACAGGCACGACTGTTAGAGAAAGTTTGCTCGTTAACAGGTTCATAATATGCCCCGCCATAAATGCAACCAATTAATTTGGCAAACAAGGTGTCACAAAAGAGTACCATTTACTCTCTCTCTCTCTCTTCCCTCCCTATGTATAATCCATATGTTTAAACAGCGCGTAGTGGTTGTAAGAGTAGTTGTAGAAAACTTTTCAAGTGTGAAAAGAAACCGGAGAGAAAAGGCTTAAAGAGAATTTACGATAGTCGAATGCGTACCATATGACTTTTCCAGTTTTGGTAAGTACTACCTGAATGCTAGTTGCTTTTTGAATTGTCACAGTTTAGTTTACCTAAGTTTAGGATCTCATAATATGACAACTTTGGCCCAGTTTTACATTATTTTATGCGGAGAAAGTTTACTCAAAGTAGCGCGTCTATGTAGACTTTGTGTAAGAAACGGAACTTGTCGCAAAACTATAACCTTTCTACTATAAACTAGATACTAATTGGATTACTGCGTAATTTTCAGCCAAGCACGTACAATAATGGTACATTTAAAACTACCTGTTTGGCACGTCTACATGAGGATAATTATATAGCAATAGCAGCATAAAAATAAAGGGAAGCGGAGTGAGTTTACTTACAAAAATATAAGTGGGTTTACATTACCCACCACCACCGCTGGCATTATTTTTAGAGAGAAATCGTCTTGATTTTCATGAATATTTACATTGTCACTGCGATAGCCAAACTTCTAACGTTCTAACATGCTCTTTGTCGTTTCTGTCTTTGTGTCTTTCTCGAGGTACTTCCAAGCGACGGACAGATAGATTGTTGTTACGAAGTCTTACAAAAGACCAATAACTGAGGCACAGATAGTTAGTTTGTAATATAATAGTTACAGCAAATTGAGTAAATGTGAATGGGAATATATATATACCATCTATTCTTCTTATGACCCAGAGTGTGCCTAAAGGCAATAAATCCATCTCATGTTTCCATTTATACATTATATGTATTGGTACATTTTTAAAGGCCAATTTCTGCAAATGTCATTTTGTCCGACATGATACTCACAAATAATGAATTACGTGTATATACGCCACATCTTCAGCTTGGAGCCACTATAATTTGGTGCCAGAAGTACTCACTGGTTTAAGCAAGTACGCCGCCGGAGCGTCATTTCATTTTCCATTTCCCCATTTGGTAAGTGGTACGACAATGTCATAAAAGTGAGAGATAAATGCACATTATATAACTACATGTGCATGTGTATACTATATATGGGCTTCATCCGACACAAAAAGACGACAAACAACAGTGGCGGAGAAAAGTTGCATAAAAAGACAGATTTCCACTTTTACCACCAGGACACATTTCATTTCATAAGAGAAACATGTTTTCCTTTCCGGTCGTGATCAAACTATTTGGTTCGTTAAGCATACACACTACCACACATGCATGCACGTACAAGTACCCACAAACGGGAAGCAATACAGGCTTCCGCTTATATACTTATGAGCTGTGTCGACTCTCTGCCTGTAACGATAGATGAAAGTACTACTTACTTTTCATTTATTTGATCATTTATCCATCCATATTATGAAGCCGTAAGAGCGTTAGACAGTGATTTATAGTCTATAATAAGGCGAATGTAACTCCGATTGCCTACAGACACACATACATCTTATAGGGACGTGAGTAGACAGGATTTTCCCTCGAATGAATTGCACTGCTATATATTCCAAGGAGTCAATCCAATTAGCATAAAAATAAGGGGAAGTATTGGTTTCAGACAATTAAGATAATTTGAACAAAAAGCATCCGTGCAGTAACTTAACTTTTGCTGTAAATGCATTACTATATTTATAACACGTGCTATAATAGTGTTATGCTCTGGTAGTATTTTGCGGGCAAGTAAATGTATAATTAATAGAGGAAAATGGTGCATTTCTTCTTCGCGTCTACGTGGTGGCTCCACATCATTACGTTCCACCGGAAAGATTCTTTTATATATTAGTCTGGGGATTTTTTTCAATTCATTGGTCTGGAACCACGCACCTGAGAATAAAACGTGATTTTCCGAAATGGGAAAAAGATGCTCAATCAATTAATATTTTTCTCATGCTCCTGTTCTCCTCCATCTCGAACATCTTTTACCATCATTTACGGTGCATCACTGAAAGTTACCGTTTTTAATGCAGTAGAGCAGGTTCTGGTAACCAGATTGATTTGGGTGGAGATGGGGAAGGAGAGAAACCTTGAATGATGCTGCCAGAGAATGACGTGCTTAGCCTAGACCTCAGCTGTCGGCACAGGGAAGAAGATACTCGTGGTGAATTCCAATTTGAATAAATAGAGCACAAAAAAGGGAAAAAAGTAAATGATTTTGATCATTTTTATGATTGTAAGTACTTAAAATATGATCAATAGCTGTGGAACACGGCAGGGCTGCTCATAGACAGTAAATACACGGATGTCGAACAGATCAATAGTGGCAAGTTTCTGTGTAGTCAACAGGAAAGTCTTTTATTCTTTTTGAAATACAATGTTGAGTGAATGTTGAAGAATGTTGTCTAGAGTCTAGAGCAGAGCGTGATACTTGAAAGCAGAAAAATTTCACCAAGGCCCAGGCCTGTGGCTACAGTGTTGTCGTATACATGAAGTATTTTATAGACGTCGTGTGCATTTTATATCATACTATTTTATTTTTGAGCAAATAATATCCTACTTAGTTGGTGTGTATGTGTGTGTGTGTGTGCGCACAACTTAAGTGTACATTGTACTTCCATACGGAAACGAAAGGCTATAGAGAATATATAGACGCGCGTGAGATGGAAGAGTAAAGGAGAGAAAAAACCAGGTTATCATTGCTCCCTGTGGAATATCAAAAATCTCATTTTCATATGAGCTAGAAAATTGTAATTTTATTCCTGTCTGGGGGTTACAACTTGGGAGAATATATCTTGTAATTTCTTCAGAGGCGTTTTAAGTGTCTCCTCAAACGACTCGTTCTTGTTAAACATGAAAACGGAAGAAAACATGCTTTCCCGTTTTGTTAGGCCTATTCCTACTCCTTCATATGTTTGAATGTGCAGGTTTTTTTGCAAAAAATAGATGCGCCTATATACGCCTACCTATATCCTTATTCAGCCCCAACTTGTATGCCTTTCACATCTAATGCATACGTCAGTTGAGGGGATTCGAATTTAAAATGTGACGCTACCGCAGTCAAAGATTACCTTTTCTTGACTCTGGAGAAGTAAGGGAAACCCGTCCGAAATGTCTTTTTATTCCTCCTCGCCCTCTTGTTCCATTTTCGTTAAACCTACAATCAAGTTACACTCAAACGCAAAAAACATGACTGGCTTTTAAGTCAACGTCCATAAAGTATCTTAACGACTCAGCTGAAAGGCTGGAAGAGCACAAATACAAAAATGTAAAAAGTTAAATACTCTCACTAATAGGGCACGAAAGAAGTGGGTCTTAATACAAGCATTTTAGTAAGATTCACCAAGTGCTTTCGTGCTTATCCTAAATTACTGGCAAAAAAGTGGAGTGGAAATGAGATAAAAAACAGAACTAGTCCATTAGACCGTATACTTTATAGAAAAAAACCTCAGAGTTTTCTTTATCCAACCCAGCTAAATTTTCAATAAACATCGCCTTCCAAGCCAGAAAACTAAATAAGTAAATTCCCACATTAATTCCCAGCAGTGATTTTCTTTTTCTTTTAAATATCAAGACTCTTGCTTCATTCTTAAAGGGTAGAGCGAGTAAACCATTATGTTAACAGTTTGAAATCCAAGGCACTGCGTGTGTGTACGGGGGTAGATACAGTTAGCTTTCACTTAGTGCGGTGCGGTGGTACCAACATAAAATATTCTTGCTGACTTCTCCACCATTATTTGTATTTCTTTATAAACTAGAAGAAATAACATTTTATTCTATTATGGAAGCCAGTAAGTAAATGGGTATCTCTAGCAAAAAATGTGAAAGCAAAAAGAGAAAGCGAGAGGAGAGAGGAGTCACTAGTCTTTTGGGGGTTAGGCATAAATTGTTGAGGAAAGGGAAAAGTTTTCAGCAAATCACTCTGGATTTAGCTGATGCAATTTATGCCATAAAAAGGAACCACAATGCTGGGAGGAAATGGGAATTGGAAATACATATTGCGCGATTAAATACACTATTATTATATGAGTTTGACCCCTTATTTCAGGCATATATCTACCATATAAAAAAATCTAACTAGACGAACGGTGCGTACTTCAGTGACTGTAATGTTTACAATCTGTATACCAAGCTGGAGGTAGTATCTACACATAATATGTGACGATAAGTGTTATGTACCACGAATAATGAAAGCAAAACGACCATATTAGGTATGAACATTTATACTTATACCACCCACCAAAGGTGGTTGGTTGGTTGGTATTCTGGTTGTAAACTTGTGCCTATTTGATGTAAATGTAATCACAAAACTCAGGAGTTTTTGGGGAGCTTGTTCCCACTGGGATACACGATGATGATGATGATGCTTATGCAGAATGTATATAAAGTACATATAAAACATAATAAAATTTTACTACTAATTTGATACGAAAACATTTTGTATCTGTATTCGAAATCAACAGCGGTAGTTTTACGACTCGAGGAACATTAATGTCTATCGTGAAATGTCTTGTTGTAACCTCAGCCTCTAATCAAATCAACTTCGCCACGAAATGTGACAACTTTTAATTTTATTTTTCTGCCTAGGCTGTGTGTATCACAAGAAAACTTTTTTATTAGGGACGTTTCCTCTTCCGTACAGCACTAGGTAATAAGTATACTGTGGCGTAAGGGGCTATATACCCGTCGATTTTCATAGGCATTTTCCAAACCTAAGTTTGCGAATAATTTTTACGGAAATACGTACACTGTCGAGATGAGTGGTCCGTCGCGTAATGGGGCGCGTTTTTATTATTGGAAGCATAAATACTGAGCGTCAACTTGTTATATTGTTTCATTGTGTACATTACACGCAACATTTCTCCCCGACTATCGTTTGAAGCATCTGAAAAAGCCATATAAGCCAGCGTCAACTTGGTGCTGCTTCTCAAAACTTTGCAAGCTGCTGCTGTTTCTGTTCGATTCCTGCTATACATATACTGTATGACCGCGCCGTCGATAGAAGTTATTTATGGAAGTCGATGTGAGACTTTAATTTTGTTGACAAAACTTTTTGTTTTTTTTAATGCGCAAGATGTGAATTGTTTTTTGGGAGACTGTCCAAATATATATTTTTGGAAGATGATCGTCGTCGTGCGTTTGTCGAATGGAAGAAATGTTTCTGTAAGTTCTAGTTTACGTTTAATGTTTGCTGTTACTGTCGGTAAAATTATCATAATTTTGTAATTTTATGGCTGACATCAGCGTTTTCCTACCAACTGACAATATTTCTTGAAAGTTTACCTTGACTGTATATGTTAGTCGCAGGGAGAAGTGCTAAAAGTTATTCTCGGGGCTACGACCTCCAATTTTCTGTAACTTCTATTTGAAGGGGACATATTTTTCGATAATCCTATGCAATGCGGAAAATATTGACTTCGTCGAAGAAAATGGAAAATATTGTGAAAATTGGTTTTTATAAGAAGTACCTGCGTGCGGGTATCAAGGGACAGAACTATTCGCAACTCGACATAGTGGTAGGCACTGTATTTTGTATTTTTATTTTTCTCCTCAATAACAAAACTGAAAAGGAGAATTTCATCCTGGAAACAACTTCAAAAGAAGAAGTACGTACGAGCAGATCCTTATAGAAATAACTTACTTCTAATCCATAATGCATTCATTTATGATTATATTTACTCACCCCTCAAAACTGGAACTTGTATTCCGTCAGGAGCAATTTTTTTCTGGAGTGCCTTGTAAAATATTGATTATGTAAAGCTGCATGATACACTTTTCAGATTGGTTGTGTACGCCGAACGGGAAATACTTTTCGATTTAGAATTCTTGTAAACTAAATACACCTTACCGCCGGCTATTCTCCTCCCTCCTCCGCAAAGTCTGAGAGCTTTTAATAGTTTCTTTCCATATCCTGTTGACATAATCTTGAAATTCCTTTATTTGACCTTCCTCCAAGGACATATTTGAATTGTATCCCTCTGGTATTAGACTTATACTAAAATGCACAAGTATAACGGTAAAGAAAGGAGAAAGAAGTTTTGGCAGTAGTTTTGTCATTGAGGACGTTTTATAGGAATAACTAAGCGCATTAACCGGAAGAGAGGAAAGCTTCTTTCCTGTCACAAGTTGATGTGGACAATCATATTGTATATCTGGCATAAATATGTATTTAAGAGAAAAATAAGTCAAACATTCCCTCCGCCATTGCGGGATGATACCATCAATAGTGAAAAACTGGTAACGTACGCATCCCTTTTACTCCTTTATATTCACACCCAAGACGGTTACCACTAGCCAGGTTGTGTTGCTTGATATTCCATCACATCAGTATGAATAATTCTTTGTAAAGAGACTTATCTACACCGACCTTTCATGCCATAAATCAATTTTTATTTTATTAATGTCACTCCATATGTTGGAAAACGACAGTAACATTTCTACAGTAAGGCTTTCTGTTTGCGTCTACAGTATTACGAACACACGTGTAACTGCTGGGCGATAGGGCGTGTGACACCTTTCGTTGGAAAATCTAAATTGAACGCATAAAAGTCAAAAAGAGCATTTAAAGTACTTACATTCCCACCACCATCGTCGTCATCATCTACATTATTATTATTATTATTATTATTATTATTATTAGAACTTGCATTGCATACAAACCAGCTAGTAACAAACTGATGACGACAAGTGGAACTTTCTTCATTTACGGTCGTTAGCCTAAACCATATGGCCATGGGGTATAAAAGTTATTATTATGCGGTTTATAAACTCTTGCCATGTAGCAATTTAATACAGTCATTTTTTTCTGGTTTTCAATGCACGTGGACGTCATTACTTCTTACTGACAAGGAAAGGTATCGAAGTGGTACCTCGGGATTACGCTCAATTTAGTATACACCTATAGTTTCCGACCCTCTGAATTTAATGACGCCAAAATTGGCTCTGAGTGGGGGGTTGTGTGGCCCCCATGGGGTCATCTTTGCAATGTATCCCTCCTGTGCAGGAAAAAATG
>JAHZNE010005646.1:0-21680 GCA_027744055.1 Callyntrura sp. NNG-2020
ATTAGATTAGAGATTAACTAATCTCTAATCTGATTACCGTGATTAGATTGACTAATCTAAGATTACCGATCCCTGCCTAGGATGCATGTGCTGTGAAGCCTGAAGAACGAAGACGAAGAAGAAAACGCTTAATTGCTTAAAGTAAAGGGAAATAAAGCGTCCCAGCTCAAAGTCCCGAAAAAGTTAGGTTCAATTAGCCACGTCCATTCTATTGTTTAAGGTCTATAATCTATAAGACTGATGAAAAGCTGCGTGGGTCTGGCTATATCTGTGTTCCTGCTCTCTCGAACTCAGACACGGACAAAGGTGACGACAGCATGGAGGATGGAAAGAGAGAACGCGGTGAAAGGTGCACATTGTGAGCAAAGAGAGAGCGGCCTTCCCTCTATACGTGTTTTGCACATTTCCAGGTTTTAACGGATATACTCTGTTTCTAGTTTCATGTTAAAGCTGAATTAAGCCCACGAAAGCCATTGAGAATCTGACTTAGGAAAGGAGCCAATGTTTTATTGACTTTTAGCAGATACTGAGACGTACATTATGGGAATCCCGCAGCGTGAGTTTTTTTCTTACCTAGCGGCGTCCTTCCTGCATTACTGTTACTTAACGTTCTCTCCTACTAGTCAGAGGATAAATTAGAAACAGAAGATGAATGAAAGTCAGGTCGTGCCCTGTTCCTATCTTGTTGACCTTTCACCCGAGAGCACACAAAGCATTAGATTGCGAATTTTATATTAATTTTTAACGAACCTGCGGATTACAAAAAGGATCGGAACAGCAACATATGTGGTAATAATTCATTGGTTTTGTTTCTTTACAGACTTTTGCCAATTTTTTTCATTTCTAGTGTGATTTCTTTAGCGAAAGGGGGTCATCAGCAAATGAATAATGGAGCAATGACATTCTCCTCCGTGCATTTTTTGCTCGCTTGTCAGTAGCCCTATAATAATAACTAATATTATTAAGAACATGTCTCTAATACAGTTTGGTAAGTGTATATGTATAGGGTGGGGTAGGGTGCCTGTGAAACGTCAGACAAATGCTGTCGTCACCATTATATTACATCACATTTTCATTGGGATGTGGGGAAAACCTTGTCATTTTTAATTACATGATTATGTTATGAGTTCAGTGAGTTCACTCGCTTGAATCAACTCTGGGAAAAAGCATACTACTTTTTGGCACAAGGGATTTTTATTTCTTCAGAAAACGACCTGCTGCTCAGCAAATTCAGAAACGCAACGTAAGCCGTCGTCTCATAAAGAACAAACATAATAAGCCTTATATACATAACACAGTAGTATACCTACATTCGTGCGCACATGCTTGCTATCAACTATTGTTTCCCCCAAAAGAAAACTTTCGTTTCTATATACGTGTCCTGTAACTGGTTCATCTTCTATTTGGCCAAATACCATAAATTAGCCCGTAAGACAACTTTTGTGCCAATCATGTCTAATTTCAATCGAAAGATAGATAGGCTCTACGTGTGCCAATTCGGAGACGGAATGGTCAAGTTTCTTCATGAAATATCCAGTCAGCGTATGTCTACACACAAGGGCAACCAGTTTTGAGAGGAACATTCTTCATATATCATTTTTCGATACATGATAATAGTTATAACCTTTGTTATTCAATGGAATCGAAAATTGTTCCAAATTCCAACACTGCCCTAATTTCTATTAACGTGAAAGTTCTCTCTGAAAGCAGCATGCCATATATGAAGTAATACATAGGTTTACAATAGCTTTACTTTCTTTTTGCAAAACTTGCACAAATATCCATTGAGACTGAGAGACAGTTGCTGTGTATTTAGAATAGACAAAGACAAAATGACTAAAGTTTGCCAGGAATAGTGAAAACATTTTCCCTGTGAGTGATGGTAAAGGCTAGAGAGACAGCGCTGACAATCTAGTAAACTGGTAAAGTAGCTTAATAGTTCTCTAATCACCCTTTTCGTGTGACAGTTCGCTCGGTCCGGCTTACACTAACTCTTATGTGACTAGATAGACACTGGAAGCTCAAAATCGTATTGTTAAAGTGTTTGTAGGAACATAAAAGAACGCCGTGCCTACGAGCATGATTATATAGTTTATATAACTCAGTTTGTACATGCACAAGTGCTTCTAAAGTCTTTCCAAACTGAATTGGGCTTCCTGCGCAGCGTTAGAAGAGAATTTACAAAGAGCTCCTGGCGTTCCAGCAACTGTTTTGATTCCGTGTGTGCTCTTTCCATTGTACCATTTTTGTCGAAAGAGCGGCGGCAGCAGTGGAACTTGTAGCAAGAAGTGAAGTTTTTGGAACCAAACCGGAGGCAGGAAACTCTGTATATATACATATTTATATGCATGTTGACACGAAAAAAGCGTGCAGGATGAGGGTGCTCATTGGCACGAACAGTAGAAATTGGTACGAAGGCATTCTTGTACTTGCGTCTCGCCAGTAACACTTAATGTAGCATTAGTTACGTACATGTCTATCTATAACGGGCGCGTCTATTAGGCTTGTTGTGTGGGTTTTATTTTATCATGTTGTTGATTTTCAAAAGGGGGTGTAGCGGTAAAGGTCGTTTCCTCGATAGCCCTCCTCCTAAGCCAAGCCAACATCTAGGTACATACGTGGTAAAGAAATATCTGATATTTCCCACACACGTAGGGTATAAAAACCGGAAATAACGAAATGTTGACTGGTATACGTTTTATTACATGTACACATTTTCGGGGAATTGGACATATCTGGATGAGTGGGTTAGTAGAAAACTGCATTTCTGCATGGGCACAAACATTGTAGTCACATACCTCCAAGATTGGGAGAAGTTTTTGTTACTTTTTATCCCACAATAAAGGATACACACACACACAAACAGAGAGAGAGAGAGAGAGAGAGAGTGAGGTACAAAAGTAGCCAAATTTCTTGATGTGTCCAGCATCAACATTCTGAGACACTCGTGGAAAGCCAATGTTTCCTTCCTTGACTGGCTGAGAGGGAGTATTAACAGCAAAGTAATTAGAATTCTGATCTCACCAGTTCTACTTCTCTCTCCTTGTAGTACTTGTTGTAAGAGAAGTTGCTCCTTGTATACCGTGAGCCCTTGGGGAAAATGTTGCTAGATAGGTACTCATGTAGTTAATAATGTAATCTACGGTACATAAAAATATGTATCTATAATCACACGTATCGTCTTATGCTCCCCCATTATATGACGTGATACAAAAGTCGTCGTCGTGTGGCGTATTCTTAGCGGAAGTTTAGAGAAGTGTGAAACGAAGCACACATAAGGACTATATTACGCTTCCACCGGAGCGGTAGTAGCGCGCTCTCCGAGTATTTTTTTTCTCGTCCAAGATTGCTAGTAATAGTTCCCTCCCTGAAATACTTTATCTAACTTTTCTTTCAGTTCCCGTAAAAGGATAGGGAAGGAGCGTTAGAGAAAGTTATTCGAATTCTAGAACAGCCAGCCACATAGCTAAGTACCCACAACAGGTCTCAAGCTTTCACTTTGTATCTGTCAAATGTAATAAAACATTGCAATGCATGGTGAACAGCCTTCCGCCCCATTTTTAATGTATGGGTAGAGCTCCAGAAAAAAATGTGTGCTTCCGAGATTCTTACGGATGCTCAAGTTATCTTCAATTATATGGAAAGCACTTTTAGAGATAATTATTAATAATAATAATACGAAGAATAGAAGAGAAACACTTTTCTACTAATATGATGATATAATGACCACTATGTAAGCACATTTCTAAATGAGCTTATTATGAACCAGTTCTTAGTTTTATGCTTCCGTGTTCCTCTGTGTAAATGTAGCATTCCGAGTCAAAATGGAAATGACGTATATGTTTATAGCCGTACATTTATATTTATATTACATACCTAGTCACTCACACTCATATATTACATTTCCAGTAAAAAATATTCGCGTGTACCTCCAGTTCCAACATTAGGTTTTATGGTGCCTTTGCTGGCTCCGTATGGGTTCTAGGACACGGAAATAACATATTTTAAGTAAAAGCGCAGAAGTTGCAAGTTGCACTAGTCAGGAAATATTACCGTATTTATTGCGGAGAAGTGTGGTTAACTTACACTGAATTTTTCATGACGGTGGTATACGAAAGTGGCGGGTGTGTGGAGGAGAAGATGTAAAAAGTAGAACAGTGCACTGTCCTTTTCTTAATCATCTTGTTGAACTGAATAACTGCCACCGTAACAAAAGCGTTAGGGATTCTACGGGAATGTGTACGAATGTGTTTGCTGGAGCTCCATAGCTCATCATATTCATTTTTTTTGGAAAGCTGGAAGTTGGAACTAACAACAGTAAAATTTGAAGAAAACGTGCCTGGCGATCAAAACCGAGCACGTAAAATGAACTCCATAACGCGACGCTTTACTACTTCTAGTTTCATATTACTTTTTCTCAGGGGTTGTTGCAGTTTTTGCACGAATACTAGAGTGACTCGGCTACCGCCGCCGCCACCGCCACTAATGTAAAGATATAACCTACGTGATTTGTGTACAAATTGCACTCATGTCCGGCATTTTTGCATGCGGTCGTGGTGTACTTACAATTGGCCGTATGCGAAATGATTGTTTATTTATTCGAGCCCAAATCCTAAATCGCTTCATCAATGGAAACTACAAACACTCAAAAAAACAATTTTTGTATGCATCATTGCATGAGTAAATTTCCAGCAGGTTTCGCACCAGAAAATAACAGTAAAACCCCAAATGTTTACCTTTCCGCATACTTTTTTGTATAAATTCACAATTTAGCGTTTAGCTTTGCTCTACGTAAAGTAATCCTTCATCCTGGCTCAACACATTCTAACAAAATCTAAACATTTATTAACTTTGACACGTGTCATGCATAAAGAAAGTGAAATGCATGTGGAAACCTTCCAGACCACCAAAAACGTTACGTTCTTCCCTGTATAAAGGTAATTTGTAATGTATGCACAAGTATGCATTAAATGTCAATCCATGCAACGTGTTTTTTCTCTTTTTTGGCTGGGCTCGTGCGTGCGTGACTTCCACCTAAACGCATATACAGCTTATACCTTATCCATCCTGATAATCATCACCATCTTGGTTACCGTCACGGCACTTACAGTTTGCACCGAGTACAGTGTACAGTTACTTTTACCTCAATGGGAATACCCCAAAGTTAAAAATTGTTTTATTGCGCCATCCATTAAAAGTTACGACGAGCACCGGCAAACTTTTAACCATTAAGTGCACCTGTACTAAATGCAGACGAATGTTTACTTTTTAACTTCCTAATGGCCTTGTAATTGCAGGGACTCTATAACTGCACATAATGCATGAATTGGTTAGTTGATATTTGATATACATTTATACAATATGCATAATTACATGTAGGGAGGGACCCAAGAGGCACCTGAGCCTACAAAAACACAAGTAATACGCTACATTCCCGTTTCATTCACGTGCATGCAAAGTTACATACTGCATGAAGAAACGGTTGCACAAAGGACAGAGTGAACAAGCGGGAGAGAGCAGCAGACAATGTGCTTTATCAATTCTAATTCTAACTTAATACGCAAGCACATGCTTTCAGGATTTGGTCGAATGTTTGTAAACACTTCATCCTGACAGCTTTGCTACATAGCTCGTGTGTGTATGTGCTGCTGGTGTGTTGTTTTGTCAGCTGCTGAAACTTAAGTACATAAATGATATTGTTCGTACATCTTCTTCCTAACCAAACCACACACTGTCAAGTTTACGGTGTATGCACGATATATATTCTAGATTTAATTTGGAATTAAACAGATCTTCTTGGAATGGGAACATTAAATATACATTTAGTTTAGTGTACCATTTGTTAGTTAGAATTTTGAACAAGTTGCGACTGTGGTGAATAAGTGTGTGATTGTCAGTGTGAAAGGCCAAAGAAAAAGCGTATGAAATGTTACTACTAAACTGTTTTTATCAATCCTGTTACAGTGACTAATGGCAAGGGACTAAAACCGTGACTGGAAACTTTAATCGGATATCTATCTTGGACTAAAGTTGGTGAAGTTTTGAGGGGGTTTAAATGTGTTTAAGGTTAATGGATTGTGTAACCAGTAGAAAATGGCATTAGGAATTTTTAACCAGCGAGAAAAACTGGCTGCGCCACCGTTTGTGACGATGTCAGTGAACGATGTGGAAACGAGAATGTAAGATTTTGAACTGTGTGCTCTTTTATTACATCTTAACGCTCAATATAAAGGGTAATTTAAAACGGGGGACGCAGGTGCTGCATGGAGGGTGTGAGATTGTCTCTTTCATATTATTACATACCAAAATTAGTATAATAGGGTTGAGGGTAGTGCAAAGCCATTTTAAGATTGTATCATTAAATTTTTGTAAACTGCAGGAACATCTTTAAAACGCGATCCAAAATGGAGAATTTTGGAATTGCAGGGAAGTCATCTATATTTTTATGTGAAGCAGAGCTTCTTAGAGCTTTCGTGGTTAGAAAGGGCACTCAACTGAGACTCGAAAAAGCCCTCATGTTAACCAAGCGCATTTTGACGTTGGTTTTGAGGTGGAAATCGAACACATGCTGGAATGAATTTTACAAGTTCAAAGACGCTTTTGAGATGGAAGCACAAGCAGGTGACTCAAAGGGAAAAGGGAAGAAAAGGGTTGGAAAGGGTAAATGTAAAAAGACGTATAGTGTCAAGGGTAACTTGCAGGAAATCCGTCTTCCAAGTCGGCAATGGGCCAACTGGGTCATTTATCTAACACTCCGTGATCTCCTTCTTTTAGCAAAGGTGAGTAGGCAACTCGTAATAACTATTTTGCTGTTGATTGCACAACGCTTTTGGGTCGTTAAAATTTAAGAACTACCTACACAAGTGTCAGAGATTAATCTTGTGTTACACGACACGAAAGACGGAAACACTCTTACACAACAACAACAACAACAACAGCAACACAACCTCTTCCATTCCGCACAACACAATTAAATTTTCCCTCCTGTATTTTTCTTATGTTATGTTACAAAATGATAGACACAGAAGTTGATGGCATGTTCTTTAATGTAATTAAACCAACTTTCCCGATTCTACAGTTTCTTTCCTTTATCAAATAATGTAGATTAAGTACGAATGCGAAAGAACTGTTGGGTATTGGCTGGGAATGATAAGTTGCTCGCATCATCCAAGCGACTCCCTAATCGTCGTAGGAATTTTATCTCGGATTTGGTAAGATTACCTCGTTTCTGTCGCAGAAACACGCTTCACAAGATGAAGCTTGTTCAGTTTTAGTAGATATTTAATTCATTTGGGAAATAACTTTAGTACCTACGCGCACAGTTGTATTTTGCTTATCTTTTTAGTCTTTGTATTCTGATATTTTACGTGTGTTTTTAAACAGGGCTGTATCCAGTGGGATGGTTGAGGAATATGCAAATCATGTTTATCCTAGTCTTTGTTACATTTCCCCTCTATTGAGTCCAACTAAGGCAGAGAACTGGCTCCAGGATATTGATTTCCCAAACGACTTGTTTACATGGCTTGAGAAAATATTGGGTTTTCCCTTTGAGCCTGCTTCGATTGGGTAAAAGTTATATTTGTTTTAAATCACCATTTCATTTTCATTTTGGATGTTATAATTTTATCGTCGCATATTTACCCAAGTTATAATACATAAAGTGGAAGAAAAAGTTATGTTCTCCTGGAGTTGGGTAAGACTTACGTGCGCTTAAATATATGACTTGTATAACTTTTGCAGGGGTTCAGAGCATATTTTTACCCAAGCGAGTGGAGAGAGTAAAGGGCGAAATAAAAGACGCAGTAGTGGAAAAAGCAAAATGGATCAAATTCTTGGTGGGGCATCTAGATCTTCTGGACATGATGACAAAAGTCTACTCAATAGAGACACCCCAAGTTTTTCTTCGGAAGTGCGTGACGTGAGTTATAATATTGATGATGAAGAGGTAGAAGACTTAGGTGAACCTGTAACCATCCAGCAGCAATCACCAACCACTAGCAAGAACCGTAGGAAAGAGAAACCCAAGAAGAAACAACAACAAACACAGAATGTGCAAACAAATAAAAAAGTCTGTCTAGATGAAAGGTGGGGAAAGTTTTTCAAAAACTTCAAGCCCAAACTCGCTACTGAAGCAGGTCGAAAGCAACTACTAACTCGCATTAAGAAGTACAAGAAGTCCGAATCTAATCCTTTAATAAGACCTAAACTCGTGAAATTAAGAAAATTACTAATACAGAATGATCAGGATGGCGTGCGGATATTTATTCCTAAGTTTAAAAGATTTTTATCAAAGAGATTATCATAGACAGTTAATAAAACAACTTGAAAATGAAGCTTGAAGAAACACTCAAAGAAACTGAAATTACTTTCTCCGAGCTACTCTATTTACCTCAACCACTGATGCTTCTCCATTTAATGTAGTATTGACCTCTTTGTAATGCGGTAAACGCCAGCTTGTTCTGTTTTCAATCTGCCAACCGTTCCAAGATGCTGAACATCATGGCACAATGATTTAACTATACACCAGATTATTATGACTGCCTGTGTTCTTTTGAAGTAATCCTATTCCTCTGTAACCATATTACGAATTTGCAAATGTTGTAGAAGAACAGAGAGCTAAAATCCCCTTGCCTTTTCCGTCTTATTCTACCTTCAAGCTATTACTCAACATCTGTGTAGTCAGGTATGTAAAGGATATGTAGTAAAAGTGTATTTGCTTTTGCTTTACAAAGATCACAAGAAAAATCAGCCCTCTGCTTTCTTATGTCGGTCCAAGCCAACCATAAGGTATTACCTACCTATTCATTAAATAAAATTAGATTTTCAAAGGCGTCTGCAAGGAGGAAACTATTAATACAATCATGTTCTCTCTCTTTAGTTGTTTTACTGTTATCTCCTCATCCTGCGAAGGACAATAACATATAATGTGTATATATTAATATTTGCAACTCACACAGTGAAAATTTTAACAACTACCAAGACGAATGGTAGACATATTTACTAAGGAAAACAGTTTTTTTGTACCACAGTTCTTAAGTAGGACTTAATAAAACCATTATTATTAAATAGTTAGTCAAAGAGCCTAAAAACGATTCCTTTCTTCCATACAGCTGCACTTTACCCGGTAGTATTTCATCTTGTTGTTCAGCTGGAAAGAAACATCATTTTTTTGACTAACATACTACGACCATCTTCTTATTTAGTCTTCTGTTTCAATCTCACTCAACTGGTTATAATAAGTAAGCAAGGGTAAGCAGTTTTCTGGAGCGTACCAGAGCTTGTAGTAAATTCGATAGTACAGCCGTCGTAGTGGTGCTTTTATTCCCGTTTCATTGCAATGCAGCAAGAACTGGGAAACCGACGTTGCGGATGTTGTAACCGGGTTCTGTTCACACAAATACGGCCGGGTGAAAGCTGTTTATCGCATCAGACCCTTTTATAATATCAAAATGATAGACGCAGATGTATCAAAATGGAACTTTCTACTACCTAATAGTCATGCCAAGCACGTTCATAGTTCATCGTTGTTTTTCTTCCCCAGTAGTAGATTATATGAATGTCTCTTCCTAAGTTACAACACTCGTCGCATGAACTCGCTTTTCACATTACCAGCGTTCATTTATTCATGAAGTTAAGAAATTTGGCAGTCTCATTAATCTTACTTCGAGTTCATGTCCCATTAAGCTGTAGAAGGACAATGTTGGGCTGCTCCTGCTTCCAATAACGGCGGCGTATTATCCTTTCCCCAAGAAAAGCAAAACGGAAAAGAAGACTATATATGATAATAATAATTTAATTTGAGAAGAAATAAAACGAAGTTTTCGGGAAAAATAAAATTATTTCTAGATCCATTTGGAAGACTCATTTTACTTTAAAATTTCAAATTCAGTCGTTTTATATCACTATTACTTGTACTAGTTAGTAGCTACCAAACATTAAAATTCGAGGAGAGAGCATACTCAGAATCGGCTTCGCTTTTGCTGGTAAAGAAGACTGATTAAATTCTTTCAATTATAGGAAGAAAGCCGCCTTCAACCACAGACTACTTATTCTGATGAACTTCATTGTTTGACGGAAGAGCATGCGGTGAAACTTGACGATAACGTAATGTCAAAGCAGGGAAAATGATAATGAAAGAGGATGACATTTCCGTGTACAAAAGACGGAGGAGCTAGGAGCAAACAACAAGGGGAGAATAGCTAATTGAAACAGAGTACAAGCTACTTTTCCAATTTTTATATAGTGCTCTCTTAAGGAAGACAATGAGCCAGTTTCAAAAGTGAAACAGAAACCATCAAAAAGCCCGCATCTTGTCCCAATAATATGTTTCTGTAGAAAAACAACATGGCATCTTCGTAGTTGGGTTTCAGAGTTTTGTTTTCCTTTCCCAAGATATTTATTAGGCTAATGCATTCAAACAATTCCATCCTAGTCTGATCGTTAATTCGTGTGGGATATGTTAAACTGTGTACCAGAAGAGTATACATGTGAAGGGATGAATGCATATAAACATATACCACACAGATGCCTACCTCAAAAGTAAATAGAGACACGGAACAGACATCATAAGTTAATATGCTGTGCTGCTGTTGTATATTTGCGTACCCTGTATTGGTATTAGTCGTGAGATAACATCAGGGAGGAAAACTGAAGCTGAAACTCTTATCTCTTACCATAACCGGGAGAGTTTTGGAGGATATATACTAGTGACGTTAGTTTAAAAAGAAAGGAAAGTACATATTTTACGACGAAATGAGCCTTGGGAGCTCATTCCCATGAAAAACGCGAATTACTGTAAACGCACAAAATGAGTAGTAGTAGAATAAAAGCATCAAAATGTTTATTTTAGTTGTGTTACTACTACACATACTACCACTCTTGCTATACGTGTTCATTCTTCTTGTTGAAATGTGAATGCAAAACACAGACATATCTGCATTTCTCCCTTTCCCCCACACGACTCCGTTGATTCACATTTATGTTGTTGCTTTTTCTTTCATATTATTTTTCATGGTGCTCTTTAGCACATTTTATAGAAATTTTTCTCTCCCTCTCTCGCTCTCTCTGCCTTTTCTTCCCGTATATATACACATATATTCACTTGGGCAATAACCACCCTGCTTTTGTCTCTTTTTACAGGACCCACAAATACCAACTTTTCGGCAGTTTTTATGAAAGCCTTGTTTTCTAAAGAATCTTTCTAGCGTTATGTGCTTCTGCTAACACCCTAATATTCTTACAGAGGAACACAAGCAACTTGCACTTTTCTCAAAAATCTTTCTTCTGGTACAACCCATTCTGGTTTGACATGTATTCAGTTCAGTGGTTGTAAACATGTATGTGTGTTTGCTAAAATGTGCATTGTAAGTAAAGATGAAAATGGTACCCATTACTGTTACTACTCCCACTGCTTTTCTTACTAACCAAGCCATATGATATCATTTCTGGGAAAATGTAGTGCAGAAAAAAATGGTGTGGTAGCTGTTACTTGGTACTAGATGGAGGACTTCCTGTTGCTCCTCCTGTCTACTTTGTCTGTTGCGAGTTTGTGTAACGTTAAATATGTTGTCATACTTTCCCTCGTCTGACTATCACTTTCGTTTAGTTGCACAACTGTCTATTTTTTTTAAAGAAAAACATTCCTTTTTTTCTTTCACTTTTTCTCCTTTTGGAATCACGTTTGTAGCATGTACATTTTACTCTTGTCACATAGCTTCCACTTTCAACCTCATTTCCAACTGCTGCTGAAAAGCAAAATGGAAGCATTCGTGTGAATGTTTCTGGGAGAAGATCATCTTTCAACCTGACTACTAGCAAGCACCACATCTGGTATCTTTTGTATTTGTAGTCTATGCCGACGGAAAGCACACTTTGTCATGAGTATTGTATACGTGTGGGTATATTTGTAGTGACACCGGAGAAACCGAGGTGGGTTCCTTTTCCTTTCAGAAAACATTTTTCAGAATACTCAGTAGAATGTGCCGAAAGAAAAATGTCCGAGTTGGTGTCAGAGGGAAGGAGGGGGAAAGAACGAGACAGAGTTAGAAAAAAGGAAATAGCAGTTGAAAGGGAGTTGAGGTTGAGCAAAAAAAGGAATGAAATGAGAATGTTATTTATTAAGCTTGGAGATTAATAGAGAAAAAACCCGAGAATTTACAATCTTGATATTACTATCACTATATTATTTTTATTATACTACATGAAGCTAATATATGTACAGACCATTTATGTATGTATGTGTATCTACTATCTACATACTTAACTGCCGCTTCCCTTATCTCATTAAAATGCTGTAAATGGCGTAAACTTGCAAGATCTCTAAATAAAAAGGGAAATTCAATTGAAATGTACGAACAATGCTTATAAATATAAATAATGCAATCCCAGTGCTGTCTATTTAAAACTAACATCTTATTTTTTGCAAGCATTAAGTTCCTATTATGCCGAATGTAACACCCAACGTAAACTACAATAATAAACGCACTGAGAAAATACACGCACAATTATTATTATTTGCTTCATGCCAAGAGGATGTGAAAAGTGAAACAATTTTTTTCGCTATTTATATTATGCCATGGCATAAAACAGGCCTGTCTGTAGTTTATGGGCATTACATTTATATGCATTACCATATTTCCCCAATTATAACAGCTTGGTTGTATTAAAATGTTCTCGCCCTACTACTTTCTCTCATTACATTCGTTTCATGGTCCTGGGCTAATATTGTAAGTCGACAGAAAGGGTAGGCTTTTAGGAGAGAAACTATACGAGTTTATAAATATTGTATGAAATGGCAGTAGGCGAAGCCTTTTTACGTCTTCTCCATTTTTCTTTACCAGGGATATTACAGTCGTCTGCATGTCAAAAAAAATGTGTAAAGCATGAATGAAGATGAGAGAATTCGCGTGGCTGCACAAAGAAGTAACTCAGCAGTGGGTCTGGTTTTTGGCATGTAGACACCATGAAACCCCTCGCACTCGCTACCCATTAAGTTTGCCCATAATACATTACGTCGTCGCATCTCAATTAACTGACGGTATATGCGGAAATCTGGGAGACGGCACCGTTATAACTTATAACGTTTACGTCTTTACAGAAGATTTCACCATTTTTATTTCGTTGTTGGTACAAACCACCACACGTACCTAATGTTCAACCAGAATGCGTATGTTAAATAGTAATGAAAATTTCTGTGTATTTAATTTCTCATTATTAATATTTCTCGCAAGTAATATGCTTAATTAAAGTTTTAACAAACTGCCTATTATTTTTTCTTTACTTAACGTATAAATATTTTCGGATGATGAATTTCTATGTAAGTGTAATAGAGTAACACTAAATGCATCGGTGATCAACGATCACGTTATCGGTTATCAACTAACAATTGTGATTGTAAATACCACATTCATGGATGTTGCATTGGCCTAACATCGCGGGTTCGTCTAACTTTTTTCTCTCTTCCAGTTGCTGCAGGTACCTCCTCCGGTTCGGTTTGCCATCCACCTTCTTCCTCGTCGTCGCCATCATCGTCATGATCGACTTCTTTTTTCCTTGCCATTCGAATAAGTTGATTTGTTTGTCGTTTAGTCTCCGCCAATATATCTAGCTTTGGGTAGACCTTTTCTTGTACGCAATGAGTATAAAATTCGGTTGTAGAGTCCGCCGGTGATGGTAAAGTAACGGATATTTCCGGTAGCTAGAGCATTATTATTGTTATTGTTATTGTATTTACGAAAACTCCGAATTTATAAATTACATATTTTTTGTCCAAGAATTACCAGTTGTTCGTGGTTATACCCCGGGGACGGAAAAATGTACTCCCACACAGATGTAAATCCGAACAAAAATTTATACCAGAATCGATGTAGATGGAATCCAACTTTTTCTAAAAATGATTTATCTGCATTTTCATGATGTCCACCCCCCAGAAAAGCATACGGCTTCACTTTAAACTCATGTTTCTCCACGGGCATTGTAACGGTGTTGTCGTCACCAGCATAACCAAATACATGGGTCAAATAGCCGGAGAATCTGGGTGCGGAAGTAAGGTTATTAATTAGTTCTTTATCGTTTTCATCCAACTTGACGGACGGCTTAACGGGGCATTGTTTTGGATGTAAATGGTTTTCCAGATATCCTGGTGGACAAGCTAGCGGTTTCTTTAGCTTAAGTCCAATTCTACAATCTTTTGCATCTTTAATTGGATAAAAGAGACCGGTTGCATCGTGCTCAAAGCGATCACGCAGTCGTCCATCCAACATTCTGGTTAAATGAATTAAACGCTCTCTTCGATTGCGCAAACAAATAAATTCGCCATAAGATTGATTAAAATCATTCTCCATAAACTTTTGATGAATGTCCAAATTTAATGCCACGTGAACAGGTCGGCCCCGAGAAAATTTAACCCGGCGAAAGATGACTGATTTCGCTTCTTTGTCGAATTCCGGAAGTTTTGCGGCCAGTTTATTCTTCGATTTCGTCGACTTGCTTTGTTTTTGTTTTCCTGGTACGGGAACACGGACCAGGAGAGAGTGAAGATTAACGAGACGAAGTCGTTTTGGAACACGAACTCGGAAGTTATTGTCTATCAGATCGTCTGTACTAGGAGCGATGCGAGGGAACAAGGAATGGCATACACTTTCATACACGGGATTTTTTGTGTTGAGAAGTTGATTACTGTAGCCATATCCAAAGGAGCCATACGCCCACGCAAACTCATATGTTACAGTGCCGACGTAATAACTCAAATCGTCTTGAATTTCAACTGTGGAGATACCATGAATGTCGCGAACAAAATTATACATATGTAATAGCTGACTGCCAATTAGCCAGTGTCGCTCCGGATTCTGGAAACCGTAAACGTGAATCACGAAATCGTTAGCTTCATCATTCCGACTTGACGATACCTAGACATGAAATTCTAAAATTTACTTCTTCCAAATTTACGGTGGCTCACTGTCTTGGAACAGTTATTTGGAAAAGCGTACCTCGGCACTAAAGTGGGCGTAGTGGTCAATGCGAATCTTTGAGGATGTGAATGTACTGACCGGGTATGAACTCTTGATAACCCCTTGACATTCATACTCTACATATATACAGAATGACGCTCCTGGTATAAAATCTGTGAGCAAAAATAGTGTAGTAGTGTGCTATTAAAAACGATGGAATTCCATTTTTATTACGAAAAACTGCATTTTTCCTTCAACTCACCTTTTTTGGAAAGTTTTACTCCCTGGATATCCAACACGTGAAAATAAAGTACTCCTTGTGGCCGTGTCATCGTACGTCTATCCCGTCCAGCAAATTTTGTCTGGATGTCTTTAGGGATATCTTGTAGTAAAGAGTCAACAATTTCTATGTCTTTCTTGTACGGGGGATACGGCCGTTTAAGAGGATTGTCCCCCGGCTTAGGTTCTTTACGAACACGGTATGGGAGCTCATTCTCAATATCTTGATATCTTCGCTTTCCTTTTTGTGAGGCGAGCATGATTTTGAACTTCTAAACCACCCTGTTTCACGTTACCTGAACCATTTATGTATTCGTTTTAAAATGTTTATGCATGTTCGCAAATTAAGCACAAAAATGTAAATTTTGAATGTTTGCTACAATAATAAAATGAATGAAGATTTAAATTAAAGCTGTGTGTGATTCTCGCATATTCTCATAACGTCTATGTAAAAGTTTTAGGAAAAATGTTGAAATGCTTTGCATAACTCTAAAACATGTTATCAGTAAACTAATTTCAGCAATTCCACGCAGTCATTCTCGTGTACGCCATAAAACCATTAGATATAGTGGAAATACTCGCGCAGACCCTATAACTAAATACCATTCATAATTTCACGTACCAACTAACGTCCGTGTACGAGCAGCACAGCTAAACTGAAAAAGACGAAAAGCAGTAAAATATTATGCATGGAAAACTCTGCAAGAAGGTACTTTTCCCAGAGCTCCTTACAATTTCTCTCCTCACACAAGTCAATTTTCTCTGGAGAAGACTAGCTGTTTCTTTCCTTCAAAAGTGGGAGAAATGGAGATTTCAGTGGAAGTAATTTCTTAATTCTCAGGTATAAGTTGTACCGTATAACAGGAAAGCATTACACTACAACTGTGAAATATCTTGGGGGAATTAGTTTATATTCATAAAACTTTTCTCAAGCAAAAATATACTCAGAGAAGACGAGTGAAGAAGAACTAACATTTTTTATGGGAGTGGAATATAATGATCTCTTGAAGCACGCACGTGACGTTATAGCAATAAAATACGCACTTCGTCGACTGAATGATACTTCCACTTACGCTAAGACTACGGTGCTGAGACAGTATCAGACAAGTTCTTTAGAAACTACAATTTCCAAAGACAATTTCCGGTACCTACGTCTTCATTACTAAAATGACTAAAAGTTTTTAAGCTAACAATGTATTTCAGGTTTTAATGAATCGCTCTTTTCCTACAAAACAATATGATATCTGGCTGTCATTTCCTTCATTGTAGAGCTTCCCTGTCATTTTGGAGAGCTCTGTTGTATTGAAAAGCTCAAGTGCGTGACTTCCAGGGTCTCTCCCACCTATAATTACAAGTGGGCTCTCCTAAGTATATGTATTCTGACATAGTCAATTGTTTTAGGAGAAGACTTAAAGTTTAACCCAAAGTACCTCTCTGTGCTAAAACAGAGCAAAATATACAAAGATGTGTAGAATGAGAATTTTTTTATTATCACTCATCTCCTTTTCTGCATACTATTTTCAGATGCCCAAGAAGTGAAGACAATTTTTTAAATGGAAAAACAAGTGACAAGGGGCAACAAAATACTTCATTACACTTAATTTATTCTTAAGAATATTGCTTTCTACATGTACCATGCTTCTTGCTCAGCGAAGACGCACTGCGAGTGTAAGCCAGAATAACTAAGCATGTTTGTTAATAACGTTGTATATTTGAATAAAAGAAAGTCGAATGAATGAAAGGAAATTGTGGCGCATTCAATATTTTCCTAAATGATTTAGACAGTTTTAGATAACGAATGCACTGCAAGCACTTGAAAAGGTTTTGCTTTTATACAGATATATCAATGACTAATACATTTGAATGCTCTCCCTCCCTCCGATATTTTCCGTTTGAAGATAGAGAGCACACGTACCGGAACACGTTATCTTGAAAGCTTTTTCACGAGAACAGAGAATCCAGCATTATTGCAGCTGCACTAGGAGCTGCATGCAAACAGCAGGGGAGGGTGATATTATAACCAGGTAGACGATATCAATAAAATATAAAAACTACTTTGTAAATTTTACTTTGAATGCCCATTGAAAACGCTGGAATTCCTTGCTCTCCACTTGGTCGTCTTCAAACGAGTAGTAAATAAATAAATTCCTTATTAGAACTATCACTGTAAATCTATGTAACGTTGTGATTTGATACGCTAAAACGATCCTTTCAGGGCGCTCTGTATCTCTTTCCCCTTTTCTCTCTCGCTTCCTCGAAAGCATATTTTCTTAACTTGCTTTGAAGAGACCAAACGAATCATATTAGAGAGAGAGAGAGAGAGAGAGGGAAAGCGGCAAGAAAAAGGTAGCAAAAACATGTAGTTTAGATTTTATACGTTTCACTTAGGATAAATTTCCCGTACCCGGCCACTTTTTATTTTCCTTGTTATTTTAAGCCCAGGTTGACTTCCATATTATGCTTTTGTACCAGATATTAGGCGACTGTGCGTTTTGTCGAATTATTGAAATGGAAAATGTCTATTCTGATGGGAAGCTTCTGACTTCCTCTCCTTTCTCTCATATAGTTTTGTTTCAAAATCAATACAGCGCTTTTTGGATAGAGATATACATACATCAAAGAAAATCAAGCATGGTTTGTTTTTCAAGCGGGTTACACTTACCCCCGCTACAATCTTTTCCCTTGAATGGCGATATATGGTCGAAATTGTCGGATCAGTTTTTATTAGCGACTAATGGAATACATACATACATCATTGTACACCATATCGGCAAAGTGTATTTTGTCGTGCAGTGCCAGACTTTTAAAGAACATCGAAACATGTCAGCGTATAAAGTTTGAATAGAAATAAAAATGTACTTGAACTTTCCTCTGATGCTCGTGCAATATACGTTGGAAAATCAGCAGTATCATAACCGTCGCTTCAATCCAAGTACGTCGTTTTACTTCTTTATGTTGGAAAAAGTAGAAAAATTGAACAGCTAACTTTTATCTTTGCGTTCGAGCGATATACACATGAAAAATCCTCTTTAAAAGCCTCCTTGCGATACCAAATATTCACTCATTCTCATTGACTCATGTTGTTGTTGCCACTGCTGTCGCTACTACGGGTGGTGCTGGTGCCGCCTCTCGAATTTCACGATATGTTATTATTATTATTACCTAGTGATGAGATGATGACGATGATGCTCTTCCTGTTTTTGCTTTTGCTATCATCATACTACACATGAAAAGGGATGAATACAACAAACAAACTCATACACAAAAGCGGAAAAGAAAAATAGAAAGTTGCTCACTCAGAGACTCGGAGAGCGGTGTATGTTATTCCCAGTGGAAATTGCCACAAGGGAATTTTCATTTTTCTCTCTTCACTGCCACTACTGTGATGTGATTCCAAGTTCCCCTTTCCGCTTCCACGTGTCCTACATATACATGAGTATATGAAACTATCTTCTACGTTCATGCGTTGATCTGTACGTAACTCGTTTGTTCAGAGGGAGAGAGAGGGAGAGAAAAGCGTAGCAAAACAAACCGTATGGAATGAATGTAATCTAAAGAAACCTTAAACATGAACGACTTTCTTCAGGGAAGGCCGTTGAAGCAAAGTTGACCGGCAAACAATTCCATCATTTCTCGTAAGTGTATTATGTAGTGATAGATTTTGTAGATTTCTTTTGCTCATCGCCTGGAAAAGTAATGTAACTTTTCCGTTTACTTGCATCATTCTTCTATGTAGCAACTTCAGTAAAGGAGCATATGGGATTTTCAAACAAATAGCCTGTAATTATCCGTAGGTATTGTCAAGCTGAATACACTTTTTATGTTTTGTGTCTGTTGTATACATGAAGATATGTATATTTGGTATATTTATATATCTACGCATTTTATCATGTCGATATGAATACTTACGTCAACAGCATTTAATATAAGTATTCGTACGTCTCTTGTGTAGTACGACTACGGTGCGGTTATGCATGCTTGATAAGCACCTTTCTAATTTCGACTCAATTTTCGGACAGGAAAATTGGTTTTCTCATAACGAATCAATTAACTTTGGTTTATCTTGTTGCTACCATTATTATCAGTTTTGATTATGTGTACGTGCCCGAGCATGCAAGTTTGCCTCATTCTTCCTGCCAATTTCGTGTATGTTTAAATAGACGGAAAACTCGTTTTGTAACATTGTAGGTACGTCTCCCCGAAAGAAACTTAGCCAGCACCGTCAATGAAGGCTTAGCTTATTCCCCAGGTTTAGTTTAACGCTTTTTGCGTATGTTCTGGGATAAAAATGAGAAAAACTGGCTAAATGCAAACAAAAGAAAAACGAGGAAACAAAATTGCGGCGGTAATTGTAATGATACTAGAAATGGTACACATCCAGTTCACTCAGAGTGCTTTATAAATACTACAGAAGGAGGAAAGTGGAGAAAATGAATGAAAGTTTTCGCTTCGGCTTGATTAGACCTATATCACGTGAGCGCGTCACTCCGTCGAAATATACCAAGGAAATTCGTCCAAGAGAGGAAGTTACTATAACCGACCAAAATGTGTTATGCCGTGCAACTTTATGTATATATACGTTATATGTTTCGTGTGCGAATGTGGTATATGAACCTACTTTCTTTCACCCTCGCTCATTTTCCTGAGTATAATCTGTAGGCCAACTTCTCATTTTCTTTTTGTGTGCCTATATAATCCAAATGATTACCGGTGGAAAACTTTTAAATATCAAAAGGCTTGTTTTCTTACCTTTTTCTTCTGCTTCTGACGGAAAAGTTGGCTGTTTCTAGGTGGTGCTGTCGCTGGATTGATGATGAAATAAGAAACTGCTAAGTATTAAGTATAGTTCGCGGATATCACACCACCCAGCAGTGGTTGCAATGTTGGAAGAATATATGGAGTGATGGGAGTGCGTTGCTTTCTCTCTCCCTCTCTGTTTTTACGTGGTGGTCGTGGTAGAATGTAACAAGTTGTGAAAAGAGAAATCAAAGTTGCTGCTAAATGCTTTTTCCAGGTGATTCTTTTTCTCGTTTGGGAAGCCGTCTCTCACCACCACTGCCACCGCCACTACCAAGTCTATTTTTTGCAGGAAATTACGGATATTTACAAGGGAGAAGGGAAATCGTCTCTACGAGGTGGTTACTTGTGTTGGGCAATTATCTCAAGTTGTCTTGCAACACAACTTGAACTTGTTTTTTTCCCACCGTAGATATAACTGTCTCTCTTCCGTACAACCGTTTTTCTACTTTCTCCTTTCTCACTCTTCCTCACTTGTTTCCTTCTTCTTTTTTCTCGTAGTTTCTCTTCCCTGTCCCTTTACGTGCTCTTCCTTCCTTGTTTTGGTATGTTATGTAAGGTTTGATGTCGGCCGCCCAAGTGGCTGATACTTCTTGGAAAAAAAGTTACGTTGTTGTTCTTTCATGAATGTATGTGTGTATTTGCACATGTACTAATAACAAGATGAAATGTACACACACAGTCACACCAAGCAGAAATAATGTTAGCGCCGGGAAAAGGGAGGAAAGCCTTTAAAAGTATATTTGTATCTTTATATCCTCCTAGTATCTAATACTCGCCACCATCATCCTACGCAATGCTCTGTCTCTCTCTTCTATACAGAAAGAGGGGAACGTGAAAATGCCGTTTTAGTAGACGAACTTGTATTATGGGAATGCAACTCACGTACAGGCATTTCATGCCACTTTTATTTGAAGTTCCTTATATTTTTATTATTCCGGCTACTTTCCTTTTTTATATTTTCTTTTAGTAATTCAGGAGTATCTTTTTTTCCTCTCACTTGTCTCCTCCACTGCCGTCTTTGGTCGTTTCTTCGGTGAGTAAAAGTAACTAGTATGCCTTTATAGTTTGCGGTAGTTGCTGGAACATCATCATCATTCTCCTCCTCCTCCTTCCAGTTTCACTGTCTATCTACAGCAGAGCTCAACATAAACTCTCTGTATCCTTCTCTTCAGCTTCCCGTTTTCGTTGATCAATTTACTAGGGATAGCGAAGAATAATATTGTACGACATCCATTAGCCAGACAAATATATAAAATACGACTACCTAAACACTATTTCTACTGCTGACCAGAACTTGTAATGCCCCAAAGTAGCACATGTAAAAAACGTAAGGACCAGAAAAGATGTAAAAAATACTCTGTGTATATGTATCGTTTGGCTGTTCAGCCGCCCATATACATGGCTGATCTACTCTTGTTTGGTTTCTAATCTTATTATTTCTCTGATTCCATGTTTTATGTACTTTATCTATTATGGAGTACCATTTTACGGACTTTTTTATTTGGCGCAACAGCGATATACACTACTGGGTGGATATTTTCCCTGTCTTGAATGCCAGTGTGTGTGTGTTGTAGTTGTAGTAAATAGTAAGTTAATGGCTGGCCTTCTTTTTCTCTCATCTTTTATATAAGAGGATATGGGGCTCGACCACTT
>JAHZNE010005647.1:0-18986 GCA_027744055.1 Callyntrura sp. NNG-2020
GATTTAAAATGTGTATGGCCTCGATTGGAATCGTGTTGATGTCACCGAAATGAATACAATTAAATTTCTTACATGTATGTCAACTTATTTGACCAGTTAAAGAAATGGTCGATAAAGCTTAGAAATAGCGACTCTTAAATGAAATCCCCTTCCTGTGGCGGCACCTTGTACAGAATAAGATGTTCATATGTATGGGTGATCTCATTAATAGTGATGGAAACATATTTTTAAAATGTCTTTTCATTCAAGAGGTTTTACAGTTACCATATTGAAGACCCTGGGGTGCCCACCAATGGCTCCATTCAACAGAGATGTTGGTACGATTGGATTCAGCGCAAAAAACTGCATATAGTGAAGCCAAACTCAGGCCATTCCGGAGGTAACAGACGAAGTAGTTTACTTGTAAGTTAAAATGTCAAAGACACATAATAAGTAGAAAACGCAAAAGACAAATTTTTGGGTAGTATAGGTATACGAAACACGTTTCACAGCGACGAAGAAATTTCCATAAAACGCTCAATGACTTCGTATGTTTTAAAGTTTTCCATTTGAATTTTGCAAATATGCTTGTACCTGTACATAAAATATTTATGTTTACATATATTAGAAAAAATGTGTTTTTTAGTTTTGTTACGCACAGCGTACTAGAAGGGGCAACTCTCTAACACGTCCATGTGACTGATGCTGAAAGGTTGCCTACCACACTACCACCGTCCTATATTAACTGGTAAGAAAAGGACTGGTACGATGGACGGGAGGAAGATGACAAAGCCAAGCCCAATGGGTAGTTTTAGATTTATGTGAATATTCCTTAGGGTATACGTATGCTTTAAAGACTTTCCTTTTCGAAACCCGATTTTGGGCTGGAACAAGGCTGGTTATTACAAGGACAATTTTCAAATTTTCTTTCACCATCATCAGGTAAAAGTGGGCTACCTATGTTTTTGGGAGACGCTCCGAGAAATTGCCGAATTGCCGTATTCTGTGGTGCCAAATGAAGCTGTGCGACCCGCTTTAAAAAATAAATACCTTTTATAATAATAATAATAATAATAAGTTTTATTGCAGACATTTTTATCAATAACATTCAAGTATGACAAAGTCCATAGTAAAAGTCCGTAATGCATAATATAAAGTCATTTTGAGTATTCTAGCATAATTTTTACAAGTAGCAAAGTGACGAGTCCAAATTGTAAACGCTGGTCCCTTTTAGATACATTGTATTGCTATTGTTAGTCAGTAGCGCACGCACAGTCAATTATCTACAGTTTCGTATTTCGTTTAATCGTTTTCATGAACATTTAATACTCGATGAATGTGCTGTGTTTCCAAGTCGTCGTGTGCTCGTCTTTGCCCAACGTTTCTCTTTTAAAAACATTTTGTATATTGTTATAGCACCAGTCTAATCTAGACTTGTGCAAACACATGTGTTGTAGGGTGTGACACCAGGTTTTTTGAATTTAACATACTGGTGTTGTGTTGTGTTTTGCCTGATTCACATACGTATTAATTTGTGTTGTAATGTATACACTTTTTTAAGCTTAATGATTCACACAGCTACAAACATCATGCAAAGGTATCAAAACTAATATGTGGAATGTTTCTTTAAGATTCGGATGGATATATTACATATATATATTTAAATTTCTACATCAAAAGCACACGTAAATTACTTTAGCATATAACTTATGTCATACAATAACATAGTGTTTTGTGTTGTGTCGTGTTTAATTGTGCTATTTTATGTTACATGCATGGTATTATAATGCGTTATGTTTTGACGATGTCGGGTGTTTTTCTGAATGTGTAGCGTTGTATGAAGGGCTGCTGTGCACGTGCATTCGCCAGTCCAATATATTTATTTTCGCCAATGCTTTGTCACAGTCCCAGTATCATTTCCACTACGGAGATACTTTTTGGCACAAATAATTGTATTTTATGCTCGTATCGCATTTCAATTCGTGGTTACCGGTTTCTATAGGGTGACCTAGTGACCTTTACATAAAAAGGACAATTACTTACTACGTTTATGGTGCAATATTCTGCCGTATTCTCAACATAGATAGTGTTTTAAATTTGCAAGGTTAAATATGCACCTATCTTTTTTTGTTATATATTAAGGGAATGTATATTAGTGCTACGTGTTTGGATAAGAAGGAAACACATGCTTCATGCATGTATGCGTTACCAGCGTGTGCAATTAAAAAGTGCTGAGATAGTTGGACGATTGCTTTGTGCAACAAAATAGAATCGGAAGGTGGCAGCAATAAGTGTTGTCTGCGATGGGAGGGAGAAGCGAATGTATTATTCCTTATGTTCGGTGTCAATATTTCTACATATCTACAAATCTAGCATAAGGGTTGAGGTGGCATGGCCTCCTGGAGCTTTTGTTTTCTCAAGTTTCGCACCGATTATCCAGCACGTGTCCGCGTGATCGCCTCCATCCAAATGAGAATTTTTTCAATACTTCAAATTTAAAATTTGAAAAATCCATTCTTAGCTCCGGTGAAAGCCACTCAACTCATTGTCAGTGATCCTGCATGATGGTTGTAGAGGTCAACTAAGCTGGACTAGGCTGTACCGAGTTACATAACTGCTTCGTATTGGCACACTGAATTTGACTTTGATTAAATCTATATCAATTTTTATCCTTTCGTTAACCTTTTCGGGTTAAGCTCTTGAATCCATAAACAAAATTACCTGTCGCGTGGATCAAATTAAGTGTATCTATTGACTTGTAAAATAAGAATTCTATAATTTTGTTTTGTTTTAAGTGTTTTTATGTTCATGGGAGAAGGTTTCAACGGAACAGGACAAACAAAATCCCAAAAGTGTATTGTACTAGCTTGCTGGTCCTACATAAAAATAAAATAATGCCAGGGTCGATACTATGTTTATAATATTATTAGTCGAGACTTTTATTGGTTTTTTTCTCATTTTTGGGGAGATAGGTTTCCAATAAGCTGTAGTACTGATTTTTTTAAAATCGCATTAATGTACTTGTACAAACAGACTTTCATGAGAAGTTCCATATTAATTCCTTTGATCTTTCTGTCAATACCCGCAACTTAGTTCACTTGTAAACATTTTTCAAATTGTGGAAGGTTGACCATTTTCCGTAAAAGCGGATACGCCTTTGAAAAAATCCGATTGTCTCCGCGAAAGACAGGACTTTCATAAATATTAAACCACACACCAGATCCGCTTTTATTAAAATGTTTAATGCAACAGGAAACTCCCAAAAACCTTAAACAAAATATATTCTTTTACGTTTAACGTTTGTTCTTTGTTCTTTTGATTTATTTATTCCCATCGGCTTACCCAAACCTCTTGAGTGAAGACAGAGCTAGTGGATTTGCTGGTGCCTGGTGGAAAATGAAGTCTATATGCTATGGAAGCGAAGCGGGGCTACTTTAAATTGCGACAGCGCAACTGTAACAAAATTTCTGTACTTTTAATTCTCCCACCTATTTATTATTACTAATACGCTGCATAATTAATTAGTTGCTTTCACTTCTTCCTAGTGTCTGCCACCGGATTTCTACTATTGCATGGATGCATTTAATTTGCTATTGTATATATTTAAGAGTCCTTGTCAGACAGACAGACAATCCAATAAGGAGCATATTTTTTTCTACCTTAGCCCAAATCATCTCAAATGCTGTTATTTACTCCAAATTTACTACACATATTGAAAATGTCATTTTCACTTTTTCTTCTCGGAAACCATAAGGTAAAACGTCGTCTGAAAAAAAGGCAAGCTGTGAAGGATGTACACGCCTCAAATAAAAACCGAGCAGCTACCAGACAGAGTTTAGGCCGGTAAAAAGCTCTTTTTGTCTGCCTTTCCAAGGATTACACAACATCAACACCCCAAACATTATTAAAAATGTCGACTACTAGTATCAAGGTAACTAGCGTCGAGTGTTGTCGTCGTGCGGGGAGAGAAGGAAGGGAGTGAAAACGAAAGAAATATGGTTTGGTTGGTTGGTGAAAGGTATCAAGTGGAAAGCATAAGAGGTTCATACGATACATAAGCTTATTTTGATTGATGAAAGCAAATAAACTAATAGAATGCATGTGAGTTGTAAGTACAAACAAACATACAATAGAACGTTATATACGTCAAGTGGTCCTGGCACGGGAAACGAGTATTGCTTAATGTTAGAGTATTTTCCCCAGCAAACAGACAATATGTACACTTCAACAGAAAGTTGCTATCATTTATACACAACCGTACATCTATTGTGTATTTCATTTCGTGTTTCCTCTCCAAACCGTCCATCCATCTATTATCCGCCTCCACCACCACCGCCAAGCAACTTTACTGTTCCACGGATTCTTTTTTATTCACATGTTGCTGGTTAGAGACTGGTAAAAAGTGGAGTTGGAGGGAGAAAGTCGATTCCGCTTGGGTGTGCATTTTTCTCGAAAAAGGTATACGCACATATGTACTGACAATAAATGGAAGGTGTGCGTGTATATAATAGTATATCCGTAATGTTTTTTATACACATAAGTTTAGCTTATGTCCAATTCCTTCGTTTGGTTTCAAAATATCCAGTTTCTTGATACATTATGTATGGGCCAGTTTCTTTTGTACTTTTGTACATGCAACTTTGCCCCGTCTTCGATATACTTTCTATAAGAGACTCCTTCCCGTTGTAAAACACAACGGATCAAGAAAGATGAGCACGAACAACGGAACATAACACCCTGACAGGAATAATGACAATGATGACAAGAATGTATGTAGGCAGTGCCTGTTTTCAGCAGAAACTTCATTCTGAGAATCGTCCATCAAAGCCTGTTCAATACATACATGAGTTTTGAGCACACATATGCATGCATGCTTTAAAATGTGCAGTGTTTAGATTTCGGGGTAGCAGACGGTTATATCCGAATCTGGTATCGAATTACACATTTTACAGTTAGATGGGTTTTTTGTATGCTTTCGTTTGTTGGGTGAGCAGCAACCCAGAACGGCCAGGTATATAAACTGTGCATACATTTGGATGATGATGAAACACCCTGTATGGACGACGTAAATAAGTGATCAGATTTGAAATGTAGTAGTGATGTGAGACCTGGAGGCCTTTAGAAGAGGAGATGCTGCAGCGAAAACAGACTGTTCAGCTATATGTCTGTCTGCATATGGAACGGCTACAAGGTCACGCCGGTGGTGTTGTCGTGGCTTGAAAGGTGTGTACGACGGCAAGCTGGCTGACAAGGAGTGAGATTATAACATGTTCCACTTCTACGTATGCATGCTACTTACGTAGTAATTTTGTTGAATGTATGTTATAAATAAATATAATAATAGCTCTTGAGGTTCCATCAAGTGCAGACACACATGAAAAGAGGAAGCTGGCTTGAAAGGAGAAGATTATGTTGTGTCGCCAATCTTTTCTCTTTTGTGCTACAAAATTCTGATGAAATTATGTTGCGTACCGCATCCAGAACTGTTGTAATAATAACGGCATGTATTATGGTATAAGGATACACATAGGAGCACAATGTCTAAATCCACATACTTATTCGTACATGCATACATGCATGATAACTATAATATTCTATAAATTATACAAGCGCTTTCTCTAGCACGCTCGAGTTGATTAAAAAGCTTAGCTCTCGTTCCATACTTCCCCTTCACCCTTTATTAGCCATTCCTTATACATATTGTGCTGTCATTCCTTTATGTCAAACCTGAACTGAACATTCCATTGAATGGACTATTACGTGTATGTTGTATGTATATAGCACCGCTCAACCTCCATAACAAGCCATTCCAACTATTTCTTTCCGTTTACCCGACTACTTCACTTTTTGTATCGCGCTTACTTAAACACTACAAAGCACCTATGCGAAACTACGAAACAAAAGTTCTTAACCAACTTAGCGTTTCACTATCCCAAGTCACTCTACTTGAAATATGCATTAGACTGGAAAAAATATGCTTACAGTTGACGGCGCTGAAACAATATTTATCTCGCTCTCTTATATAGAGATAACCCTCTGTCTGACTGGAAAACAATGGCAGTGACTCTATATTGACTTTTATTGCTGGTTATAAACGAGTTAGCATGCATTACAGTAATAAGAGAAAAGGGAAGAAACAGGACGGCGAAATTGAGTGGTGGTGGTGTCTATATGGAACATGGAAGAGAAAGGCATACTGGTAAAAACGTAGGAAGAGACGAGGCAGCTGTGCCATATGAAAGTAAATAGAAGACACATACCTTAGAAAGTTGTTGGAGAAAACAGTGAAATTCATACCAGTTAGTTCGAGTGTAGTGCCAGGAAAGTGACTAGGAAGGAGGGAGAAAGATGAAACACACGAGGTATAAAATGCAACCTGCATTCCGATTAACTTTCTACTTACACAATGCAAAGTGTGGTGGTGGTAGTAGTAGTAGTAGCAGTGGTTGTACCAGCTTTTGGGGCAGTAGTAGGACAACTTTCGCCATACAATAATAACAACTTTTTATTACAGGTTTATGCAACATCTGAAACGCAATCCAGTCACCAGCATAAATAACAAGGAGAAACCGACGGCGGTGTACACAATCGTTTACCCGTAAAAAATATCGCTACGATGACCAATAGCAATGTGGTATTTTTTTCCTGAGTTGAGTATTATAACTTCAAGGGATTTCAGTCGTACGTCAGGTTTCTGTGCGGCAAAACATTATGATTATCTCTGTTAAAATTATCTATATATACATCAGCATTGGAAATGCCCAACACAACCTTTTTCATTAACACATTACCATTTTTTGGGAACACGTGTGCATCAGTGAGACACTCCGCCTCTAGGACTGCTCCAACATTTATTTTTTTCCGAAGGAAATTAATCTCGAATGGGAATATCGGTATTAGATAGGTGCTCACGACTCGCGACTGTATTATTTGTTGAAACTAGTTATTAACTTGTCCACTAATATTTCTGACAAATACTGCTTGACCAGGATCGTAGTGCTTCAAGTTGTACGAAAGACTGGAAGTTAGGAAAAAACTATTGTGCATATTCAGTTACTTCGTGGTTGTGCTATTAAATACGTACCAAAATGGTATGAATTAAGAGCCGCACTGCGAATACTGCCATGTTTTAATAATAGCAGCGATAAAACGTGGTAGGTGCTATGCTGGTACGTAGATATCGACGTTATTGTGTTCAAAGTTAAATGGCGTGTGCTGAGGTCATTATTAAAAATGCTCAAGTGATAATAACTTGCGTCGTCAACATCACCTCAGCGATTTGTCGATTGGTGCGTTGAGAGCACAGTACAAAGAATAAACGTTCTTATCGTTGAGTAGGACAGTTTGTGACCCTCACTCTCCACAGCATCATAAATTCAACTAATGTACTCTTCAAATATTCTATTATTGCCCTCGTGTCGCCCTATATATTGATCATTATTGGCTTGGAGGCTAGAAATAATAAAGAAAGAGTTGCATGTGCATAAAAGAATGGCATCTTTAATCGCCTGTTATCAGCGTAAAACACAGGACAGACCACACGGGAATTCGTCATTTCAACACAGCGCAAATGTGCTTACTCGGCGATTGGAGTATCTTCTTCAATAAAAATATTCATTTCATTCACAATCAGCAATTTACATTCTAACAACAGCATCATTTTCAGTCATGCCTACTAATCAGAAAGTGCATCTAATTTTTCGATTAAGTTGACGTCTCTTACACTATAATACAGGAATAGAACGCCCATTTATAAGCACTTGCATGCTATCCAATATGTGACAATAATTTGCAATAAATGTAATGAATCGTGAGATAGATATCTTTTACAATAAGCATGCTTATATAAAATTATAATATAGACTGCAGATTTTTTTTCATTTTTAAGGATTATCTTTCTAAACTTTAATAATTCTCAAGATGATATTGCATTCGTTGTAATTATCCTAATAACAAGTGGCAGCCAGCTGCCACGAAAGTACTTTTCAGCTTAAGCGTTTCTCTGCATATATTTGAAGTTACCGCCTACCGCTGTATAAAGAATGAACTGATATTTTGTACGCATCCCAGAGAGTATCGAATTTCGTAAATGCTTTGCTCAAGCAGCAAACAACTTTGCTTCAGTGTTACCAAAAGACTATAGCCGTGCTGTGCGTAGGGAAAATTCTTGTCGTGCGGTATAAATTGACCTGAACAAACTGTGTTTAAATTGACGACCTTCATTTTCTCCTGTTTATTGACCATGGTAATGTTGAATTTGAATACTACTCCGCATTTCTTCCGCTTTGCAATAAGAACATATTTTTTAGAATGTGCACAATGTTGGTTTAAATGACGACATATGTCAAACATTTCTGTAGAAGTTGTTACATTATTAAAGTTATACTACACATCTTCATGATAGCTGCTTCATTAGATTTGTTATCGGTGAAAGCTAAATGAGTCCTAATATAATTTAATGTGCAAACTTTTGGAGAACTTTTCGCGTTCTGGCCTGGACTCTGTATACAAGAAACGCAAGTTTCGAGGTTAACAAGAAATTTGATGACGTGTTGAGATCATCAACGAATTGGACAAAACTATTTTAAGGTAGGCAGCTCAAATGAGATAGGATGAAGTGTTATGTGGTAGACGTGACTTCGTGAGGAGAACGAAGTGAGGATGAAACGGCCAACGACGAGAAAAGTTTCACACGCGTCCTATCTATGATACAAGTGTCAACATAGTGTTTTAGTAACAGGGTAAAACTTTTTTTTATCATTGTATCATCTTTGTGAAACAAACTGTATCATTCACCATATCAACGGTGTTAACTACATCAAATCCAATTATTTCATCCAGAAGAAAACAAATTAGGGGGAACGGGGGCACTTTGTGGTTGTTTCAACTCATGCTCGAATTAGTTTAAATTTACTGCATTGCCTGGTACCATGATTATACTAACAGAGTTTAATTCTTGACTGAAGCAAATTATCGTTGCTCTCAAGTGTCAAAATTGTACATTTCATATCCGGCCCTGGGAACGCTGGAGAAATAGCTGGTGCTCAATACGATGCCATGAGAGACAATTTTGTTTGTTTTGTGAGAAATAAGAATGCAACGGGAGATTTAGCACATTTAAAATACTCGAGTGACCAAAAAAGCAAATTAAAAAAAAAGAACTGTATATAATATTTTTGTTGAACTTTGACTAAGGGAAGCAATACAATTTAATTTTTAAAGAAAACTCGGAACTGGTTTCCGAAACAAGTTTATTGTCAATTATCGATGTTAGTATCCACGGTGTAGACACAATCCAAAATCTCGTAACTACTATGTAGTATCTTTACAAGGACAGTTAAAAGGGCAAACGGACATCTAGGTGAACTAACTTTTCACTGCCATTCTTCGGAATAGAGACATTGTAATACTAGCGACAGCTAAACTTTCCTGCATCTATCAACAACTACACCTATTTGACTCCACAGCAATAAATTAGGAGATTTCTTATCCAGGATGAAATTTAATCGCACCCAAAAGCCGGCGAAGAAGCGGGGGAAGTCGACATCGACCAGAACTCGGGATCCTTATGATGGGTAAATTATAATCTTGAAATTATGCTTAGCAGAATTGTTTGCTTTTTAATCAATTATAAATAACTGTTTTTTAGCCTTTCATCATAACGCATAAATTGGGGGTAAATGAATGAGCATAAACGACTATCAAATATTAGATTAAGTGCGGTGGCTGAATGTTTCTATTTCCATATATTATCTTTGACGGGTTTAACGCTATTTCCTTTGATCTGAAAATCACATATGAACTGAGACTAAATTGAATTTTCGCCGGATAAATGACAAATGTTGAGTATTCCGGTTGTTGAGTACTATTGAATGAGGGAGAGAAAATAATCTAATCCAAGCGACGTCGACGTTTTGTAATTTGATAAATGACGTTCATATAAAGATTTGAGCTCGTGTACGTACATGTCGTGTTCGTGTAATACACAAAGCAGCCATTTTTGAAGAGCGTTGTGTGTGACAGGTAGGTACTATTATGTAATGGAAACCTCGACTTTGTAATTGTAATATAAAACGGTATATTATTAAGGCTGCCAGACTGCGTTGTTTGTGTATAAATTATGTATTTTGTTGTTTCCTGTCATATATTATTAAATGATTTGAATAGTAATAAGCACAAGCTGGGGTGTAGCAAAGTGACGAACTGTCTTCAGAGCAGAGTAACTTACATTTGTCTCATGCATGGTTTTCATGTCTCAGTCTCACTACAAGTCTGCTCTGTTGCTTCACAGTCACAGTACGCCAATACAGTATGAAACAGATTAAAAACAAATCAAGAAAACTGTTAGGTAATAGTAACGGCCAAAACGTTTTATATTTAATAACTTAATTTCAGATTATTTTCAGCATGAACATAAGTGCATAATATAGGCTGCATATTATAATTTTGTCACAGAAAAAGGTTTTTAACATTGGCCGTTGTCCCATCAGATTCAAAATCACTAACAAAAGGTCCTTAGAAAACCAGTAATAATGGATATCGAGTACAGTTGGTGGAATGGCTTACAGGTCAGCGTCGTGGGAGCCCTAGTCTCACATTCCCCCAGGGGAGTTATTTCCTTCTGCATAAACCCCAAAAGCGCTGTACCTCTGTCAAGCGACCTATCCTGTACCTAGTATGGGCATTGCACTCTGCCCATAATTAAGAAACTATTTTATATTGTTTCAAAAATGTTATGTTTTACAGGTCACAAACCTGAAGATGTTTGAGGGATAATTAATATAAATAAATAAAAATAATGGATATCTGAAAATAGATTTTCAAAATTGTAAACCATTACCAAGATGTTTCGGAATCGACCAGACAAACAGACCGACGGACATTTTGATTTTAATAAGTGACATAGTGGTTTTAATAAGTGGCATTATGATTTTAATACGTGATATTGCGGTTTTAATAAGTGGTTTTGATACTTAATAATAGAAATACAGTTATGAGGGAGTAACGACGACAATAAATTTTCGGTAGATTTTCCAAATTCCCCTGTTTTACGATTGTATCAAATAGAGACATGTGTTTATGAAAATTAATTCAATAGTATGACCACGTTAAAAGTATGTTTTTGTAGCGATTACTTAGTAAAAAATCCCATTTATTATCTAAAATGAAATTACGTTACATAAATTTCATTTGCATATATTATTTCCTAAACTCGGTATAACAATTAGCAGCCCCATTAAATGCCTGTAAATTCTACGGAATCACGATGGATGGTAGACACCACCCGATTTATCTCCCTTTTAGAGATATTATATGTATACACACGTTACTATTTGTAAACTGTGAACATTTGTTTTTCCTTTTCATATTATTAGACAACTTCTCGTCGAGGAAGCTCCGTTGGTTTTTGATACTGAAAAGCATATAAATAGATTGTTTGTTCAATGCAAGTTTTGTAGCCTTCACTCAAGGCTCTTGAATCAAGGTAATCTTGATGAAATTTGTCACTCTATCACTTTGCCACTATTATCCAACCCGGCATAATTTTGAGCTATGCATAAAAATCAACTTTCTCTCATATTGACAGGGGGTTCTCCAAGACTTTCTTTAGAAAATATGCAATATTTAGTAAAAGTACCATAGACACGAGCACCCATTTGATTGTGGACCTTCCGATGTCCTTAGATGTAATATGTATGTATCACATTGCGTGTCATTGCTAAAATATCGTGGACTAATCGTGTCTCTTGTTTTCCTTACTATACCTTGTGCTTTCCTTATTATTTACCTGAGCACTTTTACTGCCTTATATGTACTGGTTGATCTAATTACGGGTGATATTTGAGTACGAAAAACAGAAGCAACAGTCATTCTGCCGTTGAATCAACAAATAATACCTACCGAAGTGATGTTTGTCTGGTGGTCTCCGCCCCCAGGCTTTTCAGTTTGTATAGAGTCTAATTTTATATAACACACTTTCCTTGTTGTTGACTACCACCTGCTCGTACTCCCAGGAACGTCCAAAATTGGTTTGTTCCATAACTCGTTAATTTCGTTTGAAACATGATATGTGGCGTTTAACTCTTAACATAGGCGCAGTATCTGGTCAGAAAAATCTTTAACTCAGAGGGAAGTATTTAAACTCACTGTGGTCAAAAACTTGTATTTATATTGATACCAACAGAACATCGAAAAACTTCACTGAAAAGAGAAATGGGTCTCAATTCAATAAACAAATTAAAAATGAATGAAGAACACATTTATAACACATAATTATTTAGAGAGAGAGAGAGAGAAAAACAGGATTATTGGAAGAGAGGGATGAGAGGGATAAATCCTTTCCAAGTTTGAGCCCTTTAACATTAATAGAGTAGTGAAGGGAGAAAGACTAATGTATTGCAGGACATGATTATCTCGATAGAAATGCCAAACCACTGGAGATTGCTCTCATTAATTCTATTGCATAATAATTTATTATGTAAACTGATTTTAAGCATTTGCATTTGAAAATAATTTCAGTCCACTTTCACCTTATTTTATCTTTTCTTTTATATTCTCACAATAATATACTTTTTGGTTCAATTTTTACACAATACGAAACAACTGACAAATTAAGCAAATATAAAGACGTTAATGATAATAGTGGCAGAAGCTGCATTACTCGATTACTATTTAGGAAAACATTAAATTTATATTGCAATACTTGAATCGATCTAATCCAATTTTGTAATGTTGTGTTAACTGGGCTTATATTGTAGTAGTCAGTAGTGAACTCCAGCAGTAGACAATCCAGTTCAGCTGTGTAGAACTAACGGGCTTTAGACGCGCGTCCGTTTTGAAAACATATTTCTAAGAATACTTGAGGGTGCACGTAACTATTACAGTTACATTTCGCCATTTTGAAAGGTATTTTTCGTGGTGTTGGTCGTTCAGTGACATTTCAAAGTAAGTGGCTACCACACCAAAATATGAATAATAAAATTTACAATGTTACGTACAATTTTTTTACACTGATGGTTATGGCGTGCGGTTTAGGTAAAATCGATAAATACCGTTTCATTAGTCATGAATCTGATTTAAATTTTACCGCAAAATAAATAATTGTCGCCTGTTTCTTATACATGACTTATGTCACACGCCGCGGTTTATTAATTAAAATGGTTTTTATGGATTAAACCGGTTTTTGGACGAAATGGAACTGAAGTATATATATGCTTTCAAGTATATATGAGTAAGTTAAGGATATGTGTAAATATATACTACTTGGTGCCTTTGTATTTACTCAGTGACGTATTTACCAGTATGTCAAGTTGACTTTTTGGATTAAACCCGTTTTTACCATTTCCAAATTTCAAACCCTCTGCCGTTATCAACCATTTATGCTTTTTTACAAACATTTATTATTCCACCACAATTTTGTTCTTGCTGGTGCGCGCTCCAAAATCAGTTTACTTGCTTTTCGTAAGGTTTTTAATGCGCAGTCTAGGGATATTTTATAAAAATCAATACATTTTGACCTTTGAATTATTATTCACTTCTTAACTTTACGATACATGCCTGTCTGTCCGTTCGTTAGTGTGATATTTTAAAGAAAAAATGCGATTTCGAAATTTTTTTCCGCCAATCAATAGATAGAGTTAGACACACATACAGCTACTAACACGGAAACGTCTGGGCACGTATGTTGCTTTCAGGGTTCCCAGGAAAATATAAACGTGATTTTGCGAGTTCGAAGATTTTTTGAAAAAAACGAGTGTAGTCATTATATCGTTTTGAAACGCACGAGTTAAGCGATGATGAATTAAATATATGCATGTAAAAAGGTATTGCAATTTGTAAACATGTGTAAAATCATTTAGATCACCATAATTTCTCCCATTAAATTGGTGCTTAACTGTAGGAGCCTGTCGCGTAACCACATTATTATAAATATCAATTAATGTATTGTAGTATTAAGTGTAATATCTTGTTTATTACTGTTTTGCGTTTTTTCTTTTCATGAAAGTGCTGCCCTTCGACCTATCTACAGAATTTACAAACAGACACCACTCGGCAATTTATAAGCAGACAGAAGAGGTAAAGACAAGAACAGAGAAAATGTCATTTTGAAAATGAATTGAGTCCTTTTTCTTCTTTTATCTTCTCTCTCTGTCTCTCATTATTTCTTATCGATTCCAGTGTCTACTTCCGTAAAAGGCTTTATGCCGACACAAATTAGAAGTTAGGAGAGAAGTGACATGTTATCAGAAGAGTTAGCTTAATGTTTATGACAGATGTCAACGTGCTGGATATTAATTTTCACTAACATGCTCATTTTTCACTTTAATAATCAAATAGCTATTATTAATTATCACTTGACAATTTGAATCCAATCTGAATGCTTTTGGCTCGTTTGTTTTTAGGCCTTCGAGGTTTTTATTTCTGGTGTACTAGTAACTAGTACATGCTAAGGCAACTGATTTAAAAATCGATATTGGATGACCAGTTTCGATCATTTTCCCATTTCGTGGAAACTTCATTGTCTATAATGACTATAATCTTTAATCTGTATTATTTCAAGCAAGTATACTAATAGAATATGGAATTGAATTTTCAGTGAACAAGGCACGAACACAATTGTATTTTAACATAGTGCCATCTCAGAGATGTGCTGCATAAGGCGCAAAATACTGCCGAAAAATACCGCAAGAAAATGGCTCTAAATGTGTGTTTGTACATGGACTAGTGATAACATTGTACATGGTTAGATAGATTATATGACAGGTAACGTTTTCATTTTGGAACCTTAATCGTAGAAAACTGGGGTTAGCAGAGTGTGGAAAAGTATTTCAAGTTTAATTACCGATTATCATATACTTAATTAAGGCAATTTATAACCCAAACTAATGGGACGGATTCCAGTCATCAATCAAGTTTGAAGATTTTGTTTAATTCTTTTGTTTTCATTAATTATTTGTAACGTTTATAGTTTAAAATTTCCTTGGTTAGTCTTATATGGGTTTCTGCTATTACTGTGCACATTTTTTCATGACGTAAACTATTTCAAATCATTCATGTATATGCTATGTAAGAACTACGAACATTGTCGCTTTCCGGTCCAAAATTGTTCAAATATTTTCTTTAAGAGTTATTCATAAAGTAAGAATTCAATTTTTCCTAAATATTCAGACTCGACCTATTTTAGAGCCTAGATTTAATGCCTATAGCGAATTTAGAGCAACTCAGTGCACAACTAATGGGGAAATAACAAACTTTACAACTTTCGAAGCTTTATCTTTTACACAGAAATGCAATGGTTAATATAGAATTTAAAATGATCAATATCGATTCATGAAAATAATTTTTGAATTCATTTACTTTTTAAACCATACTTTACACTTTGGCGCCTTCTAAGTTCTTTTGGGGCTAACCACCCCCAATGAACTACTGGGGAAAATTTAGACGTATGGTTAACCTCGAAGCTCATCTTCGAACTTGACGGAAACATGGTTTCAGAAATTAACTTTCATAACCGATGTATCGTGTTCACTGGTCGACTAACAAACGAACAGATGGACCCATAAGAATTTATCTAGGCAGGATACTCTATTGCAAACCCCAATAAAGCAAGAGAAATGTGTCGCCTTTATTCAGTATAAACCATGCTTTCTCCCTACTTGCCAGGTGCACATTGGCCTTGCTGTGCCATTTGATTGTAGATAAATGAGGATTCCTTCAACAAAATTTCCTTTTTGCTCGAGCAATTCTAAGAAACATTATTTGTAAGATGGAATTGATCACAGTTGACAATATCAAATTGGGTAAATGGCAGTTGAATTCAGGCATTCAGGTTGACAAACATTTGTTGTTGACAACAAATCTGTGCAGTTGTAGCTCCTGTACCGGAAGTAAATCAATCACTCAGAGGATACTACACAAATATTATGTGACGGACGGGTTAAAACCATTCTCCAAGATGTTTAAATAATCCCCTGTAGAAACAGCTATACGTCGTCGTATGTCATATGTCATATATGTCACTTTGAAGAAGTCTTTTTCTTCTCCTACTTTCACCATAACCGGATAGGTATGTAAACTGAATGCCCCTGTATTTTTATCGAATTTTATGCTTGTTTAACGAGCTCGTCCGTCGACTTCGTGGGATTCATTTCATCGCATTGTATTGTACTGTTGGCTCTGACAGTTTGTTAACTGTCGCAGACTTGAAATTATATTAGGTGGCTGACAATTCTATAGAAACTCATCATGAACAAACTGTAATAGGACGAATCTGTCGATGTACTGGTTTTTATAGAAGCAAAAAGATGGCGCGAGAAGTGTTATTACCGGTATACAGCACAGATAGCGAAGCATATAATCACCATTCGCATACTTACAATACGCTAGCTTTTCTTGAGTTACAATTTAGAAATTGCTAAAAACCATCATCGTTATTATTTTTTGCACGTAGTTTTGCATGTTATTTCAAGTTGTCACAAGTCATACATGAACAAAATTTTATAACTTGGAATAATTGTACCGGGAATGAAATTTTATGAAAAGAATAAATAATGGTTACGTATTTTTTTCCTTTCAACGTATCATATTCTTCACTTGAGACTTGTCTTCGTAAAAGGATAAATCGCATTCAGATCAACAAGGAAGAATCTTATTAGAAGATTTAGTGAATTTAGCTATCTATGGTAGAGGTATAGTGTATATGCAACTTCTTTTTCGATGTTGGGGGTAATTTGATACTTAATTGATAAAAAATATTATGAAAGACCTTATACTAGTGAATAGTGAATAGCTGACATGCCATTAAATTTAAGTTTAATAGGTGATTTAAGGTAGGTGAATAGATGATTCCGCACAAATAGGTATTAAAACGAACGTAAATTCGCCATATTTCATATACGAATTTACCGGAGGCCAAAAAACGACCTAAACATCAATGAACATGTTTTCATACGCTGTTATTGCAATCCAGCAAAAGTTCTATCGTCAGTAGTATTTGCCAATACCTTAAAACCAAATAAACCCAGTACAAAGTAAGATACATATTATATGTATATTGTTTAGCAAAAAGTTACATCTATCGTTTGGTTTAGTGGTGGGAATATTGGGGTGCAAATGTATTGATATATATACAAATACCAAGATAGTGTATGTTTGCACTCATGCAAGCGACTGTAGGTTGTTCCATGTCTAAACATTGAAATGGACAGAAATAAAACCATTTCTAAATCTAAATAGCTTTAGGAAAATTGACTTTTTCTTTTCCAATGGATTTCAGAAAAGCCAAATAAGCCTGCTTCATCCTGTCACTTGTCATTTTCCGTGTCCTTTTCCCGTTTTTTAGACGAAATAGTTGCATGAAACCCCTAGTGCTGCACAGTAATAATTGCAACGTTAAATCGCAGAGTCCAAGTAAAGTAACGTTACATCACATCAAACATGAAAAAAACTGCCAAAAAGCTATTTTAATGTCACACATTACCTGAATTACCGTTTGTTTGTGTTGTCGGATTAAGCGCTCGTTGTAAAGTATAAGGTTGACAACTTGAAAGACTAAAATAGCACAGCATCCAAACCAATATGTATTGCTTCTCTACATTTGTTCCCAACCTAATTGATGACAGCTGCTAATTCAAAATGCCTATCTGGGTTGCAATAAATGGGGGACAAATGTTATTGCATTGTTTGTTTTTTCGATAATTGACGTACGACTTTATACTTCTTTTATTGTTTTTTATCTCTCATATATGTACATATATTCACAGAAGTACCACTACAAAACAAATCAGATGGAATGAAGCCATTTAAAACATAGCTCATATAATATATCCCCAATTCCTAAGAGGTTGTAATAGAAGGAATAGAAAACAGAAATGATACGCATTCAAAAAGTTGGCAATCGTCTAACTTTCAATCACAAAACACCCAACGAAAATATATAATTTCTTGATAAAAAACAACACAACATGTATTGATGATATTTTTTCGGAAATTTTTATTTAGGAAGATCGTAATGTACACTACAATGTACAATTTTAAACGGATATTTTCCATATACTTTTTTTATACATCTATCCACTGGTAGGGATGATATTGTGAGACTCGTGACCTATAAACAGGCTTTTTCGACTGACCATCAACATGTAGCAGTATATCATCCTACTACTGTTAACTTGTTGTGAGTACTCCGATTCTCTGTTGAGCTTAGCTCCGTACGTTTTTCTATCGTAGATTCCTCAGAGCTATAGTAGAAAACTGTTGAGATTTCTTCCCAGTGGAAAAGTTTCCCAACAGGGATAATTTGCTTTCCCTAGAAATACTAAAACAAACATTCCGTCCGACCAGTTTTAGTTTATAACTTATTTCCACACTAGAATAAAACCAATCGCATCTCTGCCCTTGCATACTATAGGGTACTAAGGTAAGCACTTTGTTATGCACAAAAAACAGTACGTAATGCTTCAGTTCAACACAGTTCTAAAACTCCAATTAAATGAACGAGTTTTCAAGGCCAAATTTAATAAATAAGCCGTGCAAACGACAGGTGAATTATTATGATTGTCATCGACATCTATGAATGTATGCATAATGCAATCTTAGAGTAAATATATACGCAATTGGCAATTAACAAAATTAAGTTCCTTCACTTCACACAAGACAGCGAAAAATCAAACAACTTCATGGGGCGATCCCCTTATAGTTACCATTTTGGGAGGAACGAAATTACATGAATCTCTGCAAACATGTATTTTATTATGGCAACTTTCAAGAATTTCCCACAAACTAAAATAATTTTGATATTATTATATTTTCTAAGTAATTTAGTAAGTAATAATAAATAACGTTTACACTTTTTCTGCCACGCAACTTTGTAGACGGATAATATCGAATTTTTATAAGCTTTTTATGTACAAACAAGAAAAGCCTGCGCAGCTTAAAGCTGCACATTGTTACTCTTTTCAAGCTATTAATCTAAGTTGTCGATAGTCAAATCCCATCTTAGTCAAATA
>JAHZNE010005648.1:0-13203 GCA_027744055.1 Callyntrura sp. NNG-2020
CATACCCAAACTCATATTGATCGGTGCACGCGTTAAAAATATGCATTTGCATATTAGTTTATAGTCTAGTCATGAGCTTTCGTATAAAATTTAATTTGTAGCTTTGTGTTTGAATCCTTAAGTAGATCCTTGTTGAGAAGTGAATATATACGAAACAGGTACCAAAGTAGGTAGGAGGGAGAGAGGTAAAGACTGTCTAAAACAAAAGCAGGGAAATCAAAGGAAAATCATTCCTGTTAGATTCAGGAATTGAAATGGGTGAAAGAGTGTCAACCACATTTCCCGTCGAGTAACAGTTGACTGTTTTCGTTGTTATGAACATAAAGTTTAGTACCTGGATTCGATTGAGTTGACCGCAACTATCCATTCTCGATGCGACGTTTACCGTATTGCCCCAAATGTCGTATCTGCAAGAAACAACAAGTGAAAGTGTTTTAATGTAAGAGGGCTTTATTGAGAAACAGAAATCCGGGGAGAGAGGGAGAGATCAAGAAATACGTGTAGCAATGAGAAAGGAATTTGTGTAGCGATGAAGTTGGATGGTGGTGGTTTCAACTTCGTAGAGTGGAATGACAGAAAAGCCACATCAAGTCATTTTACTTCACACACACATGCAACAGTAACCAACCAACCAACAAAGCAAAAGAAACAAATCATCAAGTGAAAATGAAAACATGTCGCTTTTAATTTTGTAATTGCATAAAGGGCTTCTTAAAATGACTCTCCAGAAGGGTATGAAAATGACGAGGCGATAAACTGTGAATGCGCTTGAAAGAGAAAGTGTGAAAGAGGGGCAGACAAGAAGTGAAAGGGAGCGAAAACTAGAAACTACACTTCTTGTTTCAGTAACATTGTTGTCATTACATGTATTTTGACTGAAGTGACTTTTACTATATATGTACTTACTGAGGCTTCTGCGCTCCTATAACTCCAGCAACAACAGGGCCATGGTTGATTCCTGCAAGCAACATTACAACAAAAACATTAATATCATGATCATGATCATCATTACCATATCCGCTGCTTTAAACCCCTTCCAAGGAAAGAAAATGTTTCTTAATTAACCCAAATTAATTCACAATAACAATTTTCTCTCAGATGAGATATTTATGAATATGTACATATACTTCAAATGTGTTTGTTTTCACATTAAACAACTGTCAGGCACGACAAAGCTAAAAAGTCACACCTCATTATTATTATTATTATTATTATTATTATTATTATTATTATTATTATAACCATCAACATCGCGACCAATTTTGTAAATAAGGTTTGTGGCTTTTTAGTTATCAGTTCTGGAAAACTAAATAATCACTGCCAAACGGAGTGCGAGAAAGGGAGAGAAACCATAAAGCAAGAGAGCTGGTAATAATTTTTTGCTTGGCTTCTTTATTATTATTACATTAACATTTCCATCTCGACAGAAGCTTACACACACACCGCGGGAACCAATCCAGAACCAACCACCTCATAATTTTGTATACAGTTGCATGGTTTTATATTTTCATAATTTTACGGTATTAGCATTGGAGCAAGGAAAAGGGAAGCGTAATATACCAGTCCCAACATAATACCCAACACCAAAATACTAGTCATCTTCATCCCCGTTCTAATTTCTACCTACTTGTTTTCTTCTTCTTCGTCATCATCAGCGCTAGTGCCATATGTGTGCGTAAGGTCATTAAAGAAGTAATTTATTTTTGAGCGACCAAGTGGAGCGGATAAATCCATTAATAATCATTAACTTGTAAGATGAATTCTCTTTTTTCTCTCTCTTTCTCTCTCCCTGTATGGCTTACTGCTTTACTTAACGATATTTGGTGGTCACAACGAGGTGAACTTTACACACCACGTTCCCAGAGCCTTGGCTCTGCTATGTATACTGCACTAAAACCCTGCCATTAAAAGTCTCGTTGTACACCAAAAAGGAATATAAAACGCTTTCAGATGCTTTTTTTATTTAAGATAGCTCTATATGCTGTCATGCTTTATGTTGATCGTATAGAAAACAATATATATATTAAACAGCCAACCGACCAGTTTCTTAAGCAATGGACTAACTACCTTTCCCTAACCGAAAAACAGTACTTTCACGTAATAACAGCAGCAGATGTGGTTTAATTTAACAATCCAAACATTCTCAATACAATTTAACGTGCTTTTCCTCTCGCTCTCTCTTCTCTCTTTATCAGAACCCTCCTTCTTGTCTTTAAGAAAAGTTACTAACAAAGTTTTCCCTCTTTCTCTCTCCACACAGTTTTTGACGTAGCATTCGATAAAAAAGTCCTTAGGGAAGACAAACATCTACATCAACATTATCATCATCAACGTCATCATCAACTTCCATAAAATCTCCATCATCCCTCTTGACTCCCATCACATGACATGGAAAAATCGACTGGTTTCATTTTTTCCTCTTTTAAACCAAGAAGGATGATGATGAAGGAACGAACCACACAAGAAAAATGGCATGACTTCATTCAAAAAACTAAACGAGAAGGAGCAAGTAAAAATGCTGGCAGTTAGCAACACCCCGAAACACGGCACTACGCTCATATTACTACACTACTACCTTGCCTTGCACTGCATACCAGGCTTGTTCATTCAATTTTAGTTTCAGTCTGTGTACTGTTTCTCGTTTAGTTTGCACGCCCATGCACCAGCGAGCATTAGTAGAAAAAAAGTTTCTCTACTCTTGGATTTTGTAAACGATGACAAGAAGCAATAATGAAGACAGTCTTTTTTATCATTACACTTTGTATATGTGTTGACTTGAATGGAAACTAATGAGGGATAGAGATAGACGCGAACAGGGATACATAATACACGCACAAAATAAAAGAAATACAAGTGACGGTGGAGCTATATAGTGTTGCCGGTTGCTGTTTCAGGAGAAAGCCAAGAGAAAAATGAAAAATAAAAAAGGAACGGAATCCGTGGAAGGAGAAAGAAAGACGAAAAGGCAAGAACACGAGCGTACTGTTAGATCCACGAACGATGTGTTTAGAGGGCTGTTGTTTTTCTAAACGGCATGGCTCCAAAAAAGACACGTCATATTATTATTATTAGCAGCTGTGGTAATGCTATGATGGCACCTATACACCACCACCAGCTTCCTATCAGTCTAGCAATGCCAGGCTAAGTCTTTTTTAGTATCAATCTGTGCTCTCGCTCGCTTTTTTTTGCTCTGTCATTTTTTAACGATAAGTTCAGTTTGGTAAACAAGACATGTAATCTACTAGCTGTTGTTCTTTCCTTGCTTTGGACAGTTTCGGAGATGTCGGGGTAATCTCCACGAATATTTGCTCCTTATATTTTCACACGTACTTCACATCTATTTATCAAGTGCGTATATATTACATTTTGCAGTATAGTTAAGCTGTAGGGTGAGCCAGTGAGATGCCTGCTCAGGTCATTCAATATTATGTTCATTGAAATAAATGGAATTTGAACTGTGTGGGATTTTAAACAGGACAACGTAGTATAACCAATAGGATAGTCAAAACGGAGTAAAATGTAGAAATCGATGTCGTAATTATAATAAATTGGGGGAAATGGCAGTAAAAAATAAAATGATTAAGCTGCATCTGAGTATGAAACATGCATGAAAACAAAGAACGTTTTGAAGTCAAATGTATTCCTTACAGAACCATTTTGATGCTTTACTGATTTTATGTGGAAATGTTAGGAGTGTGTATCTCATCAAAACATTTTTGCTGGTACATTATTTCGATTTTGCTTTCTTTTTATGTAGAAATCAGTAATGGTCACCATATACTTTTCTCATGCAGCATTTCATCTTTCGTAAATGAAATATTACCCAAACATATACTGGTAGAACAGGAAAAATCAGGTTTTGCTGTGCATGATACTTCCTCCCTCAAAAGGTAAGAAAAATCAACCTGTCATGCTAAACAAGATTATCCGTCAGCTTATAAAATCATGAAAAATGAACGCATGTAATTTCAGTCAAAAGCTGAAAAAATGGGGGGAATGAGTTGATTTATTTGAGAACGTTAAAGTTGTACTTTCAGCAAGCGAACGATAAAAAAGTAAATAAGCTTTGAGATTTCTACCAAAATCGATGCATTTTATGGTCAACGATATTACTTTGTTCTAGACCGATTGTGCAAATAGTAGCAAATATCATAAGTTCTGTAGTGTTTTCAAAGAGAACACAAATACACTTTCCAAACTATAAAACTAAAAACACCATAGTTTAAAACGAGGTGGACACTTTGTTGATTTATTTTACCTTTTTGTGTATTATTTTGATGCTACTGTATGTAGGGAAAGGTTTTAATAAGAGAACTGAAAAATGACTATAGTAAAATTATCAATAAAGTGGATAACGATGAATAAGATAACGTCTGGCAGTAAAAGTACTCCTGATTTCTACTAACAAGGCCAACATATTGCATAACGTCTCTACACCCATTAGATGTTCGAAATTTTTGGATGAAATGGAAACAGGAGATGGTATGTTATACTTTTCTTTTTATACTAATAACAGCCTCGTCATAACTGACAAACGAAGAGAAAATTACGAACAATTTCGACTTTATTCATTCCAGTTCAAAGTTTTTAAGCCTTACATTTACACCGACGTTTTTTGTCCGCCATGTATATTCATACATTCTCTCTCGTCTGTTTTGAACAACGTTTGCTATATGAACATGATATTTTGCTTCAATTGTATAGTACACAAACGTGGTAACTGCACAGTTTACATTCATACATGAAGTAGTAATGCTAAATTGCCATTTGACCTAAATACCAACCGTGGTGGCATAATTAATGTATACAATTAGCCAATTTATAATTTCTGTCTATAAAGATGGGCATATAAGGGTATATTTTTCAAAATATTTTATAACAAAGTTGCTCATTAATTTTATAACGCATTCTTGTTTTCAGCAAAATTGCTCAATACTTCAATTTGCCTGCTTCTTTAACTCTCTTTGTTAGCAATGTAGCACAAGCACAGAAAAATCTCTCTATTTACCTGCTAAAGTTTAATAACTATTTTCTAATTGTTCACTTAGTTTTTGAAAGTGGAACGAAACGTTGCTGCAAAAGAAAACAAAAGTGATATAGCGTAAAATCTAACTATAAAATTGGTAGTTGTTTAAAATGTACATAACGTGCCAGCATTACACGCATACACAGAACTTGAAAATAAATGAAGAGAATCCACTATCTACTCTGAGTAAAGTGGGAAATGAGAAAATCCAATACGATCAAAGGGAAACCAAAATGAACGGAAAAGTAAATATACACAAAGACAAATTCTCTGGGCACTCCGCACCAAAAAGGAGCCATGGAGCAATAAGCACAATGAAAGAGACTATATAAAGCTCCTTTACTAAAAGGAAGTACCATTGAAAATAATACAATCAGTTATGTTGTCATCGTCTTTTCCCCTTTTTGCTCAATCAATATTGCCCACGTAAAGTTAGGCAAAAGCCTCTGACTTATTGCTCCGAAATCCTTGCTTGTTGAGGAAAAGGCAAAACAAAAAGGAAATTAAATGAAATCGTCTCGTCGTCATCCAGGGAAAATTTCAAAGAGAAATTTCAAAAGGTAATCGTTTAAAATATTTCAAAGAAGGGAAAACTTTCTCAAGAGAAAAGTCAAACAAGTGCGCTCAAATTTATCTACGTTATGATTTTCTACGAGCTTTACCTGTCAAAAATTACGAAAAATACATTCAAATAAAATTTTTATAGCAGCTGAGTGCTTTGATTTTTTTCGACCTCAAAATCAAATTTTATTCAATAAGATCAAGTTTTGGTAAATTTCATAGTGGCGGTTGTAGAAAATTACATTTTTTATCCAGTGTTTCCTTTTTTTATTAAATATTATTGTGACCCATCATGATTTATCCTCTTGGCTGAAGTTTAGCTATTCATGGTCATACATTCATTACTCCGCACTTATTCTGCTTATCATTATTGTGTATGGCTAAAACGTTCAACAACGGAAGTTATGAAAACAACGAAAATCCTTCACAACATTCAGCAGCAGAACTCTTGTTCAAGAGTATTTTAAACAAAACGCAAATAATAGAAAATGAAGCCAGCCTTAATCAGCTCTCTATTGTAAGGCTGATGCTGTCTGTTATTGATCCTTCACGACAAAATAAATAGCACAAGGATTATAGTACACCATTAACGACACATGACGATACGACTGTATGCACAATATCCCGTTTAAATATGTAGTAAACAACATGTTTCATCCCTGGAGAGAACACATCTTTTGATTTCATTCATTCATACGGTTTTGAGGAAAATGACACGATAATTCGTTTCCTTCTTTCGTCCAAGAGTTTGTTCTTTCTTCTTACACCAGCAAAGGAAATAAGTATGTCTATTCATACTGACTAGTGCTTACTTACAATCTGTCTGCCTGTGCCAGTATTTACTCATTCTTTTCTCCTCGTCAAGTTCTTGTTGCTTTCAACCAAGAAAATGGAACACAGCCTGAGCAGAAAAAGGGAGTACTACAAGCTAACTCACACGCTTAGTTTTAAACAAACTTTTGACTTTCTAATTAAGAAAACCGTCTTAAAATGACGAGACAGAAAGATTCTACGAAAAAGATTTTACCCACCACTCTTCCCTACTCCCTTTTCTCTTAAAAAGTTTGTTGAGCAAAATTATACAAAGCCATCATACATACAGAAACCACAACACAAGACTCAAGTCGGTCTCTTCACTTTCTCTTCTCTCTCTCTCTCTCTCTCTCTCTACAAAAATGTTATGGACAAGTCATCCGAAAAGACGACGACTTAGTTGAAGAACGGACAAAACGACAAGGACAAGAAGAGCGGCAGCTACGACAACATCATACACTAAGCATTCCTCTTTCCCCTTCTTCTGGTTCTATTATCCGCCTTTTTAATGGTAGCCAAGTTAAACGGTTACGTTACACGATATATATGCAGCAGGCAATAACAACATCATAATTTTCTTCTTCGTCTTCTTGTGCATGTTGTAGGTTAAATTCTTGTCCCTGAGACGTCGTTTCTTCTCATATGAGATTTAAGCTAGCCCAAAGAGCGAGAGAGAATCCCACAACAACAACTTCGACAGACTATAACTACCTCACAAAAAGTTATTTCGTTTCTATTCCACGAATATTCTCCCTTTCCCCATGCGCTTATGTGGCTCAATAAAGCTTAAAGTAAGTGGAAGTGTCAGCAATGTCAGCCACACGATAGGGAAAAGATGAGAAGCAGCAATACACACAAGGAAAAAAGAAAAACGAGTGAAGGAAAAGGAAGCCTCTTGCTTCACACGGAGTCAATCATAAGAAACTGCTACAGCAATGATGTTGCTGCTGCAACTACTACAACCACCACCAACATCTCCTGTTCAAAAACAGCAGCAAGCGACAACGATGACAGTAACAAAAACAACATGAGATGAAAATGAAGAGTTGTTTTTTTACTTTTCGTTCCTGTCATCGTAGTAGTACGTAGCAAAGCTATTCATGGAGCCAGAGTTCATGCTATAAAGTTTTTACAGGAAAAAGAATGTTATTGAAGGTCTGCATATCTACACATGCACAATACACCTATACTCTGGCAGCCGTAAAAAACTTTTTAGACTGTCACAAATTTTACAGAAAGAAATTTAAAGCTACTACTTTGAATAGATAATTTTACTAGAGAATTGTTCACTGCTCACTATATGCATAGTATATATCCTTATTTATTTTCAAGGAAGTGGCAAATATAATGTTCCGTATAACCTGACTTAATTTCTTTGCAAAGCTGCGCAAGATACCAAGATACACATATGAAGGAGATGTGCATTCTTGAATACATCAAGTACGTATATACTTGTATCTCGGATATGTAGTGTATTTTTGCAAGATACTTCACTTTTGGAGAAATAGTTGTTGTTTCATTGGAAGCAAGCGATGATGGTGATTATGAAAGTTTGGTTTTGAGTACGCGGTGCCAGACAGCCATGGCCTGTGGTCTTTCGGCATACGCCTGTTGAGCTGGACGAGTCACAGATTTTATGAAAAAGAAAAGATGATAGTGTGAGCGGAGCGGCATCGTGTATCGCATCGTAGGACATGTAAAGCTGCACCATTTATCTGTGAATAATATGCACAATATTCGTTCTAACACCGCTACAGATGGTACAAGTATACATACAAATACATGCAAGCGGCTCCTGTTGTTGCTAAAAACGATAAATTGGATCGAATAAGCGGAGAAAAGAAAATAATATTATCAGCAGGCAAAATTCCGGGAAAGTTTACTCCCACTCCAACTCCTACCGCCACCACTACTGCTGCTGTCTAGATAAATGTTATGAAACGATAGACAAGACAAGCTTTAGTAAAGTATTTATGGTACGCCTCACCAAACAGCCGAGGCAAGTGGCTCAACTCAACACAAAATTATTGGACGGATGAACTGTTTATACGTCAGTGTATCATCAGGGCTAACATTAGAGAACGCTTAAGCAACGTGTGTATACATAAAAGAGAGTCATGCCTCTTTTATGGTGTGGCCGGATAAAGAATATTATAATAATATGGAATGGAATATTAATAATATGGTGTGTTGAATTCGATCGGCATTGACATCAGCTTAAATGTTTGTAGTGGTTCTATTGCCATGTCTGTGAAGGCACACACATTATCATGACATGACATACATACCATAAAACACAGCTTGTCGAATGAAAATGTGTGGTTTTTATGGAATGGGCTACTGATGCTGCTGCTGTTGCTGCTTTACTCACACAACTTGTGGATCAATGAACGGATTACACGATATTTCTCTTTCTCCTTCCCGTATCACGAGTTGTCTCAAAATACTCCATTCTAAACTCTCAACTTGGTGTGCGCTGCTTTTAGTGCTCATTTTTTCATAAAGTTTCACACACAACAAGGCTGGCTGTAGACAGTGAGCGAGCGAGAGAGATGAAAACCGTCTCTGGGCATACCATATAGACAAAAGCTTTTCACATTTCAGGAAAATCTGATGACGGTGATACAACAGCAGAGAGAAAAGTTTATAAAGGATGCGATGAAAGAAGAAAATGATGACGATGCAATGGGAACATTATGAAACTTTACATATATGTATGAACTGAGCCAAGCAAAGCGTAGCATTTAGTTCTTCCATGATGAGTTTTGTTAGTATTGTAAAAATGAACTAAAAATGTAAGTATAATATACCGAGTTGCAATGCACACTGCCCAGGTTTTGTGGTCTGATGTATATTCAACGTTCTATAATAACTGAAAACAATAGGAAACCCAAAGTAGGATTGATAGGCAAACCAAGAATATTCTTAGCTCGAACCTTTTGCTAGAAACATGTTAATTTTCAGGAGATTTTGCCTTGCCGCCGGGCGAAAAGAATTAACTGAAAGTTTATGAATGTTTCAAAGATATGATACAACGGGACATGTAAGTGCACAAACCTCAATATAGCCAGAGCTTCTCTCGTTTCACGAGAAAACTTTAGAAATTCGCCCACGATTTCAAAGCATCCAGAAGTAATAATGGTGTTTAATTATCGGTTTTAAAGCAGCTTCTCCTTAGAACGGAGAGGGGGTAGGCATATTGTAAAGAAAAATTCTTTTGAAAGTTTTGATGCCATTATTGCTTACAAACCGCGTAATATAAATACCACATAGTTATACTTACATATACCTTATCTACTGCCAGAAAATGTATAAAAAAGGAACCCAGTGGATAAAAATAATATTTTTATAAGATTTTTTTCCTTCTCTTGATAAATAAACATAATAGACACAAAGAGGAAAGAGAGAGAGAGAGACTTACCAACACGAAGCTTGAATCGTTGAAATGACTCCTTATTGATGTGTTCCAGATTGGTCATTAGAGAAATAGCAAAATCAACGAGGACCCCGACAACAGCATGTTCTTGTCGTTTACTTTCCTGATGGCGTAAAGAAAAAAACACGGAACCCGCACGTTTATTACATGACATGGAGTAAGCGCTGACGATATAACTCAAGTCGACAGAGCTTTTCTAGAACATGGCAGTGGTATTACACTGGATGTAGTCGAGAAAAGTCATAAAATTAAGATTTTAAAAATAATCTCTAGGATTCTAATGGCCCGGTATACGACTTAAGTTCTTAGGATACTCAGCCGTTGTACATGTGTACATGTACAAATGCGAGTATGATAAAGGAGCAGGAGAAGAGATAAACTTTAAGTGAGTTTTAATTATTTTTATAAGCAAAGGGGAGCATATTTCACGGAGAAATGAACAAAAATGGTAATAATAACAGTATCAGGAGAGGGTGTGTTATTTTATGATATCGTTACCATCACTTGAGAACTTTATGCATGTATTTACACGTGGTTTAAGCTTTACAAATTAAAGAAAGCTGCCCCTGCTACGTGTGAATAGATACTTCATTTACATGGAACAAATTTAATACATGTAATGATAAACTGTATGTATTTCTGGGCATATAATATGGTCTCCGAAAGATTAAAAGTGTATATCTTTAATACAGAGAATATAGACAGCATATAAAGCCAACAAGTACCTGTGGCTCTTTTCCTGGATCCAAGCCAGACGCAGCCATGTAAGTACACCCAATCGTCTTGATTTTCTCAATGCAGCTGTATTTGGGCTTCAGCAGGAGCTGGTGGAGATGTTGGAATATGAAAAGAGACGAGACATTTCAATTCAATCTTTTTTGAAACTCTTATATATATTCGTTCATTATTCTTTAAATGCTTCAGTTTTACTTATAAAGGGAAAGTAAGCAAAAACAAAACGAGTTTTGATAATATATATACAGTCGTACGAATTATTTAAGTTTTTTTATATCTATTTTGTATTCTGTTGAAATAAGAGCTACTAACTTGGATTCTTTTCAATAGTTAGCAGTAATATGATTGGATACTTGATAGTCAATTACAGGTAGAATATATACAAGCATATTCATACAGAGCAAATTTTTATGATGATATTATTTTGCCCAATTGAACAGGGGAAATACAAGAAATAAGAAACATTATTATTATTTATTATTGAAAAGATCAAACAACCAAAAAGGAAAATCAATTGATCATCCGTTCCATTTTCATTTTGTTCGATGATAGAAATATTGCTTTTCAAAGGAAATTTTTAAATTAAAAAAAGTAATAAAAGACGCATGAACAAGATTTTTTTCATATTTTTGACAGACTGGTCACGGAACGTACTTTTACATTCATATTTTGTAGAAATCGATCAGCAACATGGGCTGGGAGAATATTTTCCAAGAGAATTTTGTTAATGCCTCGCATCGTTTCTACCTCCTCTTGCTCCACCTGTAAGAGAAAGACACAACTTGAATGAAGGGAACCAATATTGACTTGAGGATAACAAGAAATATGAGAGATGGCGCTACGACGGAGAAAACGCTTTCACTCGTTGTATGCTTTCTTTTGTTCGGTTCTGATAACAACGGTGGAAAACTGGTAGACGCATCCCACAACGCAACATGTGATCGTTTGTCATGACATGATTTTATATTTTGTGCTACCATTCAAAGATGTCGCAACTAACAGTTTTACATACCTTTAGCTTGGCTTTCCAGAGAAAATCCGCTCGCGACCGGGACTCCGTGTGGCGATCAATTACGTGTAGAATGCATATCACAATACTCAATAAGAAAGCCGTTTTCACCTCGAATGGAATGTTAGGATACCTGTTTAAATACACATAGGGGAATTACCAGTCAATTGATTAATGACATGAAACGAGGAATAATTATGTAAAAGCTCTGAGGCACACGTACCCATCATTATAGTTGAAATAATACGATTTGAAAAAGTCTTGATTGTAGTATGAAACCAGTAGGACGTGGCCTACGGCGGTGGAAATCATTATAATAAGTTTGAGTAGAAAGTCTACCCGGAGGAACACAGATACTGCGACAAGGGCAATGAGACAACTACACAAAAAATACTGCCGTAAGAGAGAATAAGTAGAATACGTGATTAGAATGAGCTTTAGAATCATAATAAAAGTGACACCACAAATGAAATGCAAATTTTATTTTTTTACAAAGACTTACTGGTACGTAAATAACGTCTGAGTAATCATAGTTTTCGGTGATTCGCGTACTCTCAAATCTAGTAAAAGTATTATTGTTATTGAGATCCTCGTAAATGGATCTATTGAATTCGGGAAATTTTGAATAGTTGTAGTCTTGAAGTGACGTATTGGTTTCCACTAGAATGGTATCTGGTGAGTCGATATCAATCTGCATACGAAAACAACAATTAAGTAAAGATATAATAACTTTTATTATAAAAAAAATTGGAGAAAGTTTAGCTGTTAACGTACAATAGAGATCAATGATGTGGCACAGATGAAACTTGCCGATGTGACAAATATGATGAGACGTAACCACCTCGTGTTTGTAATGACTGCAGATGCGTGTGTTGTGCATCGAGGAGGAGGACGTATGTGAGGATCGTCATCCTCGTCGACGGGACTGAAACACACGCATTTTTCTTGCCAACTGAGGAAAACAAAAACTAGTAGCATAAAGAGTGTGGGCACACATGAACCCAAGAGAACCAGCCATCTGAAATGTTAAAAGGATTGAAAATTTAATGTTGTTGTAAGTTCTGTACCAGTTTTATCAATGCGTTGGATATAAACGGTCTATATCATAATATAGTTTATAAAGTCATTTAACACACCAACATTTAATCTATCTATGACTCTCCTATTTAATGTTAAGCCATTTTTATGTTTTTACGTATGCATCAAAATTCATTTAAACAATCCACGATTTCCTGTTCCACTTAATGAATTTAAACAGTTTTGCTTTATAGAATGCGTTATTTCGGCTTCACTAACAATAAGTTAAATATGTAATAGAATTATACGTAGAGCGCTTTCCCCAACATTACGTAAAAATGTATACAATAATTAAATCTTTTTGTAAATGCTTTGTTTTTTCTCGTACATATTTGGAAATGATTTTACATATAGGTTTCGTGTTAAGTAAAGAGTCTGGATTGTGATCGCGTTTTTGGCATATAGGAAAAATTTTCCACAACAGTTCTCATACACATTTGATACTACATCCGATTACAGATACTACCCACTGATTTTCCCGAGGATCGGGACACCTTCGTATTAGAGCTGTGGCAGGGTTCCCGAAGTGCTCTCTTAAACAGAATT
>JAHZNE010005649.1:0-12279 GCA_027744055.1 Callyntrura sp. NNG-2020
CAGTCCTCGGATAAACGACGCTTTCATTCCTTCGACCATAAATTGGATTGTTCATGTCATCGCGGCCTAATTTATTTCAAGATGAACAATAAAAATTCAAACAAGTAAACCCTTCTTTAATGTGCAGTTATTTTAAATTTCTACATACTGCAACAATTGAGTTGATCAATTATCGCATAGATGAAATTCAAGAAAATGAGGTAATTGGGTAAAATTTACATGAGAAGGTCATATACATGCGGCTACATACAATGTCATGTACATTCCAACTAACTTTAAACGTTGGGTTCAACTCCGACTTGATTAGTGAAATGCGTAGTAAAATTGGAAACGCCATTTTCCTTTAACACCTGCATAAATTTGTAAACAACATACAACATGATGAGACGGATGGCCACTCCAGCGCCTACAGAATAATATGATCCCAGGGCGAATATGTTAATCAGAACGTTTATGATTAACAAAACTATAGTCACGTAAAACCAGAAACGACTATGTTTCAACGCCACGGTAGTATCACTGGCATCCTCTTCCTAACGTAAAATATAGCTTTCTTCGTTGATTGTTACTTACTAGGCGAGTAGAATTCAACAGTCGTACGGCTGCCCATAGTTGAAGAAGTGTCATGGCAATGGTGACGCCAACGGAGGACCATATAATCCACAATGTCACTGCTAAAATGTTTTAAAAACATGTAGCATCGTTATAACTACAACGTATGATAAAATATTGGTAGATGTGTTGTATTTCATAATATTATTGATGCTCCCTCACTAGGAACTGGTGCATTTCCTTCTTTTACATCACTAAAATTAACTGCAACGGCAATTATCACAGCAAAAGCTATTGTAGCTCCTAACGCTACAATACTGAAGATCTATACAGGAATGAATAATTAAATTCTGATCAGCCCTTTTGAAATAATTTTGTGTTTCCTCGTACAGTTCTTACCAAGTCCACGTATGCTACCACCTTTGCCCTTGAACGCCAAATAGTATACACCATCGTACCTGTTGGGAAATAAGTATGAACTCAATGTTTAGGTCACTACATAGCAGCAGCAACAGATCAGGATGTATCGAAATAGCTTATCATGTATATAGGTAATACCACGAAACAAAATTTCGTCTTTGTCCTTAAAGACCATTCTGCTTTATTGCAGTGGCAAAATATTTTATTGACGAAAGCCAAAAGAGGATCGGTTCTCTTTCTTAATATTTTAATTATTATTAATCTACCTTCTGCAATACTTGAGACAAATGCCAAAGCGCATTTGTGTAGCAATCTCAATATGACATATATAGTGATAATGGTACTTATCTATGCGAAAACAATTATGTAAATTGTGAAGAATGTCCATTCGAGTATGTATTCAGTTGTGACGCAACTAGCAGTCGAAACTGCTCGAGTTAAAATCGTTACTACTCCAAAAATGTTAAAGTGATGGAATGGAATCAATATAAAACTACTAAACCATTTATACAAAATACATACAATGCGCTGCAAATACTAATGAACATCCTATGTGCATCCCTGAAACCAGTAAAAGTTGAGGATGTGTTCGAACAATAAATGTGTGTATTTTTGTATGCTCTTTAGTACAAGCGAAAAAATGGTGCCATAATATAAACATGTAATTACACATCGTCATTTCGAACTAATAATCCCACGATTACGCTTTCTTCGTAACCCACATAATGCAATGCTTGGAAACTTATTTTTAGAAAAACATTTGCGTGAAACATTACTTTGCCTTCTTTGTTGACTTTGACTGCGTGTAAAGAGGACAGTAGCAACATAACATGAGTTTGAAACTGTCACATTCAAAATTTTTCAATATATCATCAATTTTATTGTCCTTATCCGTCGAAGAATATAAGGTATACATCTTTTATAGCAAAATATGGCCTTATCATTATCATATGAATACATTTACATAAACGACAAATGTTCTGTAACTGATTTCACGAAGATCGCTGTCCTACTTAACATTAACTCTAGGGGTTTGTTTCAGTCTGGGAATAATAACTGCAAGTTAAAATCTCCTTCATTACCATCCACTTCAGTTTTTAAACAACCCTGATTGAAGTTCATCATGTCAGTGAAATCCATCATGTCCTGATCAGCTTCGAAATTGAATATTTCCTGTTTGATGTCGACTTCCTGTTTGATATTCCCGATTTCAATTTTTATGCTTTCTGGATCCAATTCTGGAGCTCCTTTCTTGAGTTTTTTGGAAGTTAGTAACTCCTAGTAGAAGAAAAATTATCACATTAAATTGATACTGATTAGTATTGAAATCCGTATTAATATTATTAAGAGATGGCAACCGCAGACAAATTTAATTAATTTATTTGGAAGTTCATCATGCCCTTTGTTGCCATTTTAAAAATGAAAAAGTTTCTTTCACCTCCCGATAACGTTCCCGTTGAGTTTTCGACATCTGCTGATACTTTGCCTTGGTTTCTCCGTCTGCTAGGGACCACCAGGATGAGAGAACTGTGGAAATTTGTCCCATGGAAAGTCCAGGGTTTTCCATCTTCACATTCCGGCGATTTTCCTTACAGAACAAAATGAAAGCTGACAATGGCCGTTTGGGACCGTAAATACGTGGTTTGTCTTTCTTGTCACCAGTCAACCGAAAGTTGGCGAGATTGATTGCGTCGGCTTCATCTTGGAAACGCTGCTTCACTGCCGGGTGAAGACGCTATAGCCAAAAATATAATTCCAACATCTGACTTTACTATACTTGTATGTTTTTGTTTCTATTGCTATTACAAACAAATGTAATCCTTTACCTGCCAAGTCTCTGCACACAATTTTGACACTTCAGAAAGAACAATACTGGAATCTGGATATTGTACTTTTAATTCTTTCAGGCATGCTCTTAGGAAAAACTGATAACCAGATAGACGTTTTTGGCACCGGGTCCATGGTTTATCTCGCGATGAGTTGCCGTTTTTCTCTCGGGTTTCCATCTTTGAATCCCAATGCCCAAGTCAAAATCTCATCAAAAGGCTAAAACGGAAATTTAAAACAAATTATGCAGTATAAAAGAATTATAATTGCTGATATTATTCTTAAATTCCAAAAATTAAGACTGCAGCAAACTCCAAACTCTAGAACAGCTTGTTCAGAAGAACAGGAAGAGCGGACAACAAAACTGTAAACTATAATAGTGCTTTTGTGATAGATTGCATTATGCTAGCGTTGTATTTGTATTTGTAGCGGACCGACCGACTACTACTGACGTGACGTGACTCACGTGACTACGTGACATGTGACACCTGAAAACAATATACACAAAATGGGCAACAGGAATAAAAGCAAGATTGCTTTATACAGCTCTACCAAGCCATGTCACCAGATTGATTTTTAATGGAAATAAAATTTGCCGCTAAAATTACAAAGAAAAACAAACCAAACAAGCGGAATCGAATGTGTCAGTCATGCAACAAAGAATTTATAACTTCAATGGCAAAAAACTAAAAATCCTAACAATAACGATGAATCAAGTTTAACAATGAACACAGTTTGATACAAGATGGAAGGTCAAAATAACCAATTACGTTGAGAAATGAGACAAATAGATACTGGCTGACTATGAGTTTCTCCAGGAGTCCCGGACACACCAGCGCAGCAGCGTGCCCACTGCCCACCTCGCACGGGCCCCATTCGCATAGTATGAAACTTTCAATAATACTAGAACCACAATTAGCCATTTAGCCATGCAGGTATTATTGTAAATTAAAAGTCCAAACAATTAATACTCTCCTTTAACTTCTGTTATTGTCCTATCACTACTCTATTTCATCATGTTGTTACGTATTCATTAGTCATCACTGATAATGTGACGACGATACAATTTTAATAATTCATTAAACGATTGCGGAATATTATATTTCACATAGAATCGTAAATAATCGTATCGTACCGCAATCCTAACTGTAACGTAAACGAAGGGACGACATTTACGTTTGCTTACACGTAACATAGTTACGTTGAATGTCATAATACAATACACATAGAAACCGTCATTCCAACGCCCTAAATCGTCATTCAATGGCACTTCGATATATTGGATTATGTTAAAACTGTTGAACATATTCCAGCCCTTCGGCTTCCCGATTATTCCGACCAACCAATTGTCTCATCTATATTTGGTGTTTTCAGGCTACCAGCAACGGCGCGTTATAAAAAAAGGCTATCAGGTTGGTACACTACTGCTCTACAACGTTGTGTTGCTTACTACTTGTGTTTGTATGACACAGAACTGAAAATCATTTTTGTTCCCAACAGATACACGGTTATGTCATATAACTCGTTCTGGCACATAAGCTTTAGTATACTCGGATGGACTGGGTATGAGCCCGTCGTTGCCAAACTGGAGAAGAGTTTTGGAGAAAAGCATCCTAACCATTATTGATCCATCACAAGTGCATAAACGATCAAACACCATACTGTATTTTCCATTTTCAACATGAAATAAGAAGGCATAACAAATATTTAAATATAAAGGATATATTAAACTGAGCAATATAATATACTAATATTGCCAATATATAATTACCAAGTTTGAACGATTTAAATGGGTCGGAAAAAGAAATCTGCCAATTCAAATTCAGAAGAAAATGGTTCCAGTGGGAATGACAATAGTCCTCGTCCCCCTACCAGAGAAAGGAACAAATCCCGACTTCGTCGTCACCGCAGCAGTAGAGGTACCTCTGTAGTTAACGACCCTGTTCCAGACAGTCCCGATTCCGCTGGATTAAGCAATGTGGGTAAAAAGAAAAACCGACGAAGGCGACATCAGAAAAAGAAAACCAAAAGATCCTCCCGGGCGGCCACATCGACAGGGACCGACGATAGTGAAGAAAGTAGTGAATGGTCAAGCGGTCATCGGTCCGGGCGGAATAGAATCCCGACACGGGAAAAGAAAAAAAATACGGCACCAAAAGAGCTGTCAGAAAAAGACATTGTGGAGTGGATGCAGAAAATGGTGCCATATGTGACATTTGGCAGTCCATTTTGGAATAAATGGACACTCGCTTCTCTATACCACTTTGTTAGAAATCCCAGCACAAGGTTGTGCATCGCATTTGTATGGGAGGGATACAATGCTGATAGCTCCTCTTCAGATAATGGGGTGCTTTGTCGTTTTGCCAAAATTTGCAAAGGACCTTTGATAACTTTTAATCAACTTGTTCCGGAGTACCGGGGACAGTTTTTTTACTTCCTAAAAATCCTACCCGTATCCGTGCACGGGTTAAATTACGACGAGGTCGTAATGTTTGGCAATGTTCCTGGAGGTGGGGATCAAGCTATTGTAGGCCTAAACAATTTGCTGGTGTACTACTGGACCCCCATTTTGATGAACGAAGACTGTCTTTCGGAGGGGATAAAAAATGAAGTTTACAGTGAACTAAACACAGTTTCTTGCGCGTCCCAGACAACAGCTCATTTTGTTATCAAGGAAATGAAACAACAATTGCTGCTATACATTCCGCCAGAAGTATACCGCGAAATCAGGCAGTTGGCTGATACAAATGAAGAGAATGCAGGGGAGATCGTTGTGTCACGCAGTGATTATGAGATGGCTAGGGACAAACCGTTTGCTGCTCGGCTGGAAGAAACAGTCGTTTATTGGATAACAAAATTAAAGCAGTTACTCATTCTTCAGGAGTTGGACGACACGGACACGTGGCATGGACCCTTGCAAGAAATTCAATTTTGGTCCGGTCGGGCCCTCAACTTGAAAAGTGTATTACGTCAACTGCACACCTCCCGAGTGAGTCGTATACTCCATATCCTTGCTATTTCACACTCCCCGTATCTTTTGGAACTGAAAGATATTTTTCAGCAAGTTTCTGTTTCCTACCAAGAAGCCAGTTCCAACACACATTATTTAGAACCGTTGATTCAACCCCTCCAAAAGTTGCCGAAGTGCAAATTGAAGGAGGTGCGGGTGGAAATGCAAAAGGTAATTTGGCTGGTATTAACAATATGGAGAAATGCCCCGCATTACAACAGTGCCAGGAAACTAAACGGTTTACTGCGCAAATTCAGTAATGTGGTGGTGACCCTGTGCAGAGGTCGGATAAGAGTGCACGAAATCTTGGAGGGGGTAGACCTCCCCAAAAAAGAGCGTGTGCTAAGCAGCTGCTTAAAATGTTTGGAGTGGTGGCAGGAAATTTACCGAATTACTGAAGCAATGTACAGCAATAGAAAAGAGAATGATGGGAGGGAAATTTGGATTTTTGATGACAGCCAAATATTTGTCCATGTGGAGGCAATGATACTACGAATCCAAAATCTTCAAGAAATATGCTTGGTTCAAACTCTGTACAAACTGGAGTCATTCCCTCTGTATCCCGGTATTAAGGGACCGTACATGACCCGCGTAATGAAACTTTGTAAAGAGACTCTGTCTAGCAAGTTGCAGGAACTCGGGAAGAAATCGGTGGCAGACTTGGTGCTGAATGTGAAGAATACCGAGTGGTTGGAGTACATGAAAGGATTTCGTGAAACCGTTATAGGAATGGATATGAGCGTTCAAAACGCGCTGGAACAAGTCTTCCGACAAATGTCTAATTTGAAAAGGAAGGTGGAGATGATGCAATTGTTTCAAAGATTTTACGGGAAACGGGAAGTGATTACGAGGCAGTTAGACCGAATGTGTGTGTGGACATACGAGCATTTTGAGGAGCAGGTGAAAAGATTGAAAACTTTATTTGAAAAGAAGGTAGTCCCGCTACCCAACACGTACACCGAATTGGCGGGGCAGGGAGCCTGGGCAGAATTTATGAAGAGGAGGCTGGAGACAGACTTGGATATTTTGAAGAAAGCTGAATCCTGGCTACCAAAAACAAGTGGTGTTGGATTTCAAACATTGGTAAAGAACGAAGCAAAAGAATTGTCGGAAGCGATGAGTGCTTTTGCAGGGAAAGTCTATGAGAAGTGGGCAAAGCAGTTTCAGGATATTGCCCAGTTGAGAGAGACTGACCACCGGGGAAGGCTGGAGGTACCCTTGTTACTTCGGGGGAAAGATAACTTGGTGAAAGTAAATTTTGACCGCAGTGTGTATCGGAATTTGAGTGAGGCGGAAATGTGGAAACGGATGGGAAGAAGTGTGCCGCCCGCTCTTCTTATGACAATTTATCCGTGGCGGGAAAAATTGCATGGTTTGTGTGAAAACGTGGGAATAGTCGCCAAATGGTATAATAGGTGCGTGGGAGGATTGTCACGGGATGAAAGGTTGCTCTTTAAAGATCGGTTGCTTCCTGTGGAAATGAAACTGTACCCTTGTCTGGCGCTGGAGGGATATACTTGGACGTCGGAGAGAACAGCGGATCAAATGTTTCTGGATGAATTTCGGGAAATGACAAAGGTAGTCTTAAATAATGTAAAGGAGTATAGGGATGCAACTGCAAAAGTGGTAGAAATTATTGACAGAATTTCCAGGCGGATGTTGGTGAAAGTTAAAGGAATTAGAGGAGGTGGGACGGGGAAAGGAGATAATGAGAAAGTCAATGAGTTTCGAATGGAACAAAATAAGAGGATAGAAAGGACACTGAAAAAGAACGTGAAGGACTACCGTGAAATTGGAGTAATTTTACGGGAATTGTTTGCCAACTTGTTTAAGGAGGACGGTTCAGAGGTGAGGGTGCAATGGGGAAAGTATGTTCGTTTGGTGGATGGCTGTTTGGAGGAGGCGCTCAAGTGGAGTGTGCAAAGCTCTTTACAACTACTGGACGCGGCTGTGTCCGGTGATGATAGGGAAAAGCCGTTGTTTTGTGTAAATATGGTGTTAGTTGGGGGTGAAGTGCGATTTGAACCGCCTTTGGAAGAAATTGCTAATACACTGTTGGGTGTACACGGGAGTATTGGAACAGCTATAGAACCAGTGGTGAGGCTAGGGAAATTTTTGGGAATAGAGAAAGTTGAGGGGAAGAAAGGAGGGGTTAGTAGAGGGTATGGAGGGGTTTTGATGAAGGATGAAATTTGTCTGGATATTCAGAGTCGATTGACTTTTGCTGTGGAACGTTGCTTGAGTGAAGTGAACTTGTACGCGGAGAGGTGGATCCCTTACAGAGACATTTGGGAGGTGAATCGGCAGCAGTTTATGATAAGCTACGAGAAACAGTATCCAGATTTGGCGGCTTACGAAAAGGATTTGAAGCGCTACAAGGAAATCAGTGAAGTGGTTCACGGAGGAGAGTCCACGGTTACAATACGGTGGCTACAGGTAGACTGCACTGGGTTGAAAAATGGAATTTCTGAGGAGAGTACCGAATGGTTTCAAACTTTGGGGGCGACACTGTATGACAGGGTGAAAGCGAGTTTGTTAAGTGTGTACGAGTACATGGAAGAGAATCGCAGAGCACTGGAAAACGAACCGGAAACGTTGCCGGAACAGATGGAAATGTGGAAAGTGGTACTAGAAGTGAGGGGAGAAGTGCGACAAAAGTTGTTCAGTTCCTTTCCGGGAATACACGATCGGTTCAAAATGTTGCGCCAGTATAATTTTGAATTAGAACTGGATGTGGCGGAGATGGAAGATGGCTTGGAGCCAGCATGGAGAAAATACATGCGATTTTTACGGGATACACAGGACAAGCTGGAACAATCCCGAGAGAGAATAAAGCAGGCATATTTTGACCAGTTTGGAGATTTTACAGGGAAAGTAAACGAACTGCAAAGGCTGTGGGAGACGACCGGCCCGTTTTCTAGACAGGAAGAAAATTTTGGTTGTGAATGGGCGCGGGAAGAACTGGACAAATTTCGAAATAAGTTGGCAACGTTGAAAATGGAAGAAGAAGGTCTGATCTTGGCTCTGGCAACGTTGGACTCAAAGAAAGAAGAAAATTTGACATTGTTGGAGTTGGACAGAGATATTATTCGCTTGGGTGAAGTTTGGAAGGAAGTGAATGAATGGGAGAATTATTGGGAGAAAGTGAAAACGGAACGAATTCTGAATTTGAAGGTAGACGTAATTAAGTCCGAATCGGCCAAGTTTCTACAGAGATTTCAGCAGCTATACCAGCAATACGAAGTTAAGTCTTGGCCAATTGTTCAAGATGGGATTGATTTTATTGAGATTGTCCAAACAAGCTTGAAATGTTGCTTGTTTCTCAGACAACAAACGTTACAAATTCGTCACTGGGAGTGGATCAAAGGTCGGGTGGTTGCCCAGCAACAGAGCATGAATGGAGACCAACTCCCTAGTACGGCAGGAGAGTTGACCACGGAAATGCTTGTTAATTTCCAGTTATATCGGGTTCTAGGGGACATTTCAGATATAAGTTGGTCCGCAGAGAAGGAAATGGCAGTAGAGCAAACGTTACGAAAAATTGAAGACTTTTGGGATAATGAGAGCTTCTTTACGAAGAACCGGAAAATGTCGCTGGGTGAAGCCGCCCCTGATATTCCCTGGGAAGTGCTATGTAGTCCGGGAATGGAAGACACGTTAATGGATCATCTCGTCAGTTTGACAGCCATGAAAGGGTCCAGATTTTTGGGAATATTTCAAGAAAAGGTGCACTATTGGGACGAATCTCTTAAAATGGTGGAGGAAGTTTTGAAGGCGCTTTGGGACACGCAAAGCGAATGCCTACTATTAAATAAAGTGTTTGGTAAGGAACATATACAACGGGCGTTACCACGGGCTACACGGCGATATAACGTGGTGAGCAACGTGTGGGCTGGTATTGTTTTGATTATAATCCAATGGGGAAATGTAGTAAAGTTTGTAAACGAGACGGATGATCTAGTAGAGATGCTTGAAGATTTACAGGAAAAAATGACCGAGGTGAGGGAGGAGTTTGCAGTGTATCTTCGGGGAATACGGCAGGAGTTTCCGAGATTTTACTGTTTACCCAATGATCAGCTCTTAACGTGTTTAGGGGGAGGAACAGAAATGAAGACTTGTATGGATGTACTGCCTAAAATATTTGGGAATTTGGGAAGTTTAAGAATGGTTAAGAAGGGGGAATCCGGAGTGAGAAGGGAAATTGTGGGGATTGTGAGTAAACGTAGGAAAGAAGAGTTGTCTCTCGTAAGACCTGTAGAGATCGTTGGGGAGCCCCTAGAAAGTTTGTTTAGCGACTTGGAGCGAGAAATAAACTGTAGCGTCAAGGAAAACCTTAAAACGTGTCTAGAGCAGTGGGGTGGAAACTGGAATAAACTTGAGGAGTGGCTGGTGAAAGGAATAAAACATTGGACAGGGCAGAGTTTCTTGACCGCAATAAAGATTCAGTGGACGGCGGATTTATGTAAAGCTATCCAAGAAAATAAAGCGGCGGGTTCGTTGGAGGGTCAACAGGAGAACCCTTTGAAGAAAGTAGTTAAGCGGATGAAGAAAGTCGTCACAAAGTGCACGCAGACTCTTCGGGAAACGAGGAAGGGCGAGGATTTGAGATTAGTAAATATTGTAGAGGCAGTACTTATAACCCTAATGTATCTAATGGACGTGGCTGACCGTTTGCACGCCAGGAACTGTGCAGACCTAAATAGTTTTGAGTGGCTTCAGTATCTTCGGTGGTATTGGAATGGGATTGGAGGAAGGTTAGTAGTAGTGCAAGGATTTTCCTCTATTTCTTATGGGTGGGAATATAGTGATGCTGCTGCAAGTTGTCGGTCGTGCTTTGTAACTCCGTTAACGGAGCGTTGCTTTTTGGCATTGACGACCGCGGTAGGATTTCAAATGGGAGCTGTTATCCACGGTGGACGGGATTCTGGAAAGAGGGAGACGATTCGGGCGTTGGGTTGTCAACTTGGTAAATTTGTCACAAACTTGAGAGTAGATGAATGGACGGAAGTTGAAAGCTTAAAAGGATTTATTGCCGGCGTTGTGCAAAGCGGTGCGTGGGCGGTGCTCTCAGGTTTGGAGAAATGCCCATCCGATGTTATCAATTTGTTGGTGGGTAAACTAGCGTTGATCACCAAAGCAAAGGCGGGGAGTCACGAAAAGATTATGCTTGATGGGATACCCTCCAAACTGGACCATGGGTGTGGCATATTTGTGGTGATGTCGTCATCCCGACAGGATGATCTAGAAACTTTAACCAGTTTAAAAAGTGTAATGAGACCAGTGGCGTTAATACAACCGGACTATAAAAATATTATTGAGATGAAGTTCTTTCTGGGTGGATTTGAAAATGCCGCCGGATTGGCGAAAAGGTTGGAAGCAATTTTCTCTTCCGCTGCTGGAGCCATAGCCAAGGAACAATTTCCCAACATGGAAGCCCTTTTCTCTCTAAGCAATATGATTGTTATTGTGGAGCAGGCTGTACTAATAAAGCAGGACTTTAAAAAACGAGTAACGGAATTTGAGGCGGTGATAAAATCTTTGGAGAATTTTATTTCTCCCGCATTTGTCACCAAGGATGAAAGCAGTGCATTTTGGGACTTGGTGAAAACCAACTTTCCCACGGAACAGATACCTCCTCTTGCGACCTTGAAAAGGGATACTTTCCAGTTGGAGTATTGGGTGCGAAAGGCTTTTGTCACGCTGGGTTATCAAAGTTCCGAGAAAATGGTGCAATATTGTTTGCGCTTGTACGAACTTATTCAGGTTTTCAAGGGGGTTATTTTGGTAGGCAAGGTGGCCTGTGGGAAGAGTGTAGTTCGCAAAGTTCTAAAAACTGCGTTGAGTTTACTCCAGCACAGTGAACAACACGACAATATGGATGAATCAACACTTCAAGATGATGAAACACAAAAATTGCAAGAAAATTCCGTTTCAGTCTGCGTTATTAAAGAATTTGTAATTAATCCAGCCACGGTAGAGGGAGCGACTCAGTTGTTTGGAGGGATAAGTGCTTCCGGGGACGAAACTTGGAAAGATGGGATCCTTACAAAAATATTGAAAAATTATCCCGAGGAATGTAACGTCACAGCAGAAAATGAAGAAACGCCATTGTGGCTGGTATTCGATGGTCCCATACAAGACAACTGGCTGCCAGCTGAAGTAGAACAATTATGTCGGGCCAATGGCACCATTAGTTTGGCCAACGGGGATACTATCATCGCCCCTACAATGGTTTGAAAAAAAAAAGTATTTCACAGTGAGGATGGATTACTTATAACTATAGAGTAAACTTTTATGTTTTTGCATATTCTCCGTGCGTTGACCGATCAACCTAAGATTAAGTATGCATCCATATTACACTAAAATAAGTTGTTTGACAGGCACTTATTGTTGCATATTTTGCATATTTTAGAATTTTCTTGCATAAACGCATATTTAGAAAAAAATACTTGCATTTTTCAATGAAATTG